>JADRCD010189509.1:5141-17298 GCA_019843815.1 Montemys delectorum
CCTTTCCTTTCCTTTCCTTTCCTTTCCTTTCCTTTCCTTTCCTTTCCCTTTCCCTTTCCCTTTCCCTTTCCCTTTCCCTTTCCCTTTCCCTTTCCCTTTCCCTTTCCCTTTCTGTTTTTGAGATAAGGCCTCCCTGTAGCCCAGGCTAGCTTTGAACTTGCTATGTGGTTGAAGACACCCTGTCCCTCCATCCCTCCCTCCATCCCAAGTGCTGAGATGACAGGCACATGCCACAGGTCACGTCTAACCCAGGGATGCATGCATGCTAGGCAAACACTCTTACCATCCGGGCTACATTCCCAGCCTTACAGATGCCCTTTTAATAACTGCCATTTGATTCTACTGTGTCTGCTGTGGCTTCTTAAACGAATGACTATAACTGAGCCGAGAGTTCAGGGACTGAAACCCTGAAAAAACACATCGAGTTAACATTTGGTACCTTCTTTAAAAGGCAACTTACAAGAAGATGCCCAGCACGGTGGAGGGGGAGAACCATGGGGGCTGGACACAGCAGGTGCCTAGACGGACGACCCAGCTGGCGCTTGTCTATCTAGCTCCTTAACAATTTGGGCCTCTGGATCAGTATTTTAGGATGGTGGTACAGATCTCTATTTATAAGCTCTGCTCTGCCATGAAAACTCTTGATGCTCAACCTTTTAACAATGTCGAAACTGTACTTAGGTCATAGGCCACATAAAAACAGGTGACAGTGTGTGGGCTGGAGTGACTGAACCTGCTTTAGTGTTCTGACACGACATTGGATGCTGCTCACTAACTGGCTGTAGTGGGTACTGGCAGGGTAGAAAGGAGCCCGGGACAGACGGCAGGCGGGTGGAACAGTTCGAGAGAATCTTTTGATGAGAGCCAGCGCAACAGGCAGGTGAGTGAAGAGTGCTGGCTGACATCTCCTCCTGGTGCTTGATTTCTATCAGAGGGAGTTGGTGTTTTGTAAGAAATAGTGCATTAAATTGCATGTCATTAAATAACAAGCATAGAAAAGCCAGCGCCTGAGGTAGATATGCCAATGGCTCTCCATGGGGATTCTTATTTATCGACTGGTTGTTTTACTCAGCGTAGGGATGGAAAAAGTAAAGGGCTGTGGACTCAGTTGTAGAGCACTTGCCCAGCAGTATAAGGGAGAGACAAGGAAGAGGAAGTCATTACCAGCTAATTAACACATCCTGGCACTAGGGGAAAATAAAGAGATGCCTATCGTCAGGGAACTTTATGTCACTGAAATGACAACTCTCTCTACAATTAATTTCCTTCTTTTCTTCCCTCTTTCCTTCATTTCTCCTTCTGCTCTTCCTTCTCACCCGTTACTCACTCCCTTGCTCCCCCCACTCCTCCCTTCCTTCGCTTTGAGGTTGTGTCTCTTCTGGACGCCAGGCTGCCCTTGCACTCACTATGTTGCTGAGGATAACCTTAGGTTTCTGATCCTCCCACTTTATGCACCGAGGGCTGAGGTGGCCTCTCCGCATCGCACTGCTCTGTGTGGTACTGCAGACCAAGCCCAAGGCTTCATGCACTCTAGGAAGCGCTCTAAAAGAGCCACGTCCCAGCCTGAGTAATTGTTCTCCAAGCTGCTGCCCTGGTGCATAAATACTTCTAGAGCAAGGTACATGCAAACTCAGCTGTGTGTGTGTGTGTGTGTGTGTGTGTGTGTGTGTGTGTGTGTGTGTATTTCCACCATTATTTTACTGGTGTCTTCATTACTTAGAATTAAATAGCACCCCTCTCTCTCATTTATATCATATCATATCTATCTATCTACCTACCTACCTACCTAACCATCTCCCAAAGCTACACCCTAAGTTTGTACAGAAGAGAATGTTTCTACTTGAATGTGATTTCATCAGCTTGAGTGGTGACTGATATACAATTATGTAGTGACCACTCAGGAATGTAGCACAAACAGATCTGGTAAGAAACACACCCAATGCTTGCTGTACGTTACACGATGAAGGCTTTGAGAAGTGAAGTGCCCCACCCGCCCAGTCTCTTCGGTTACCTGCAGCCTCCCAAATGCAATGCTGAGAATCCTCAATAGCACCTCAGAGACATCATCCCACACAGTGGGGGCACCACAGTGCCCCCAGCAAACCCACCGACCTCCCTGAATTTCACCTGCTGAACAGATAGATATAAGGAGACTCCACAAGTCCGGAAATTGTAAACTAGAAGCAGGCGCGCTGCATTTTCTTGCTGCAGAGAGTCTTCGGTAGCCGGTAACTATGGCTATTGCTACTGTTACTGTTTCTATCTGAACTGAGGCCCCTGAGACCCTGAATAGAAGCACTATATACTACAGCAACCACTTCTTGACTTTATTATTCCTACAGTTCTATGACTTACATATCACAAATGTCTCTCTTTCATACAGGACAAAACTGCCTTGACGAAGCCTGCCCCGCAGACACAGGGCAAGGAGACACCTTGTCTCTTCCACCTTGTCTCTTCTCCATAAGAACACAACTCTAAGATGTGAATGGCCCGCTCTTTCTGACCCTTGGGTGAAAGGTGTTTACAGAAAGGGGCTGACATAACTCTTAGGTTCCGCCCACCCCTTGGGGGCTGGCATAGCTTAGGTTCCACCCACCCCTTGGGGGCTGGCATAGCTCTTAGGCTCCGCCCACCCCTTGGCCCAGTTCTATTTGGAATATTTGCATTTTATTCTCAGGAGATACTCACTGTGTATTTCCCCTGGCCTGGGTTTGGTTGGGTACTGGGGATGGCGATATGAGTATGACCAATCAGAGCCCTGTCTTTCAGAAAGCCTAGAGCCCAGTCCATGTGGCCTCAGGGCAGGAGTCCTGACTCCATCAGGATGGGTACCACTTATGCAGAGTGAGGCTGGCTGGCTGTCCCTGCCTCTTTGCCTCATTGCCTCGCTGCTGCCCCCACCCTCTCCCTCCCTCTCCCTCTCCCTCTCTCTCTTCCTCCCTCTCCCACCCCCGTGTGTGTCTGTCTCTCTCTCTCTCTCTCTCTCTCTCTCTCTCTCTCTCTCTCTCTCTGTGTGTGTGTGTGTGTGTGTGTGTGTGTGTGTGTGTGTGTGTGTACAGGAAACAGTCTTTGCATCCCTGATCCAGCTGGCGATGGGAAGTTCTAGAAAAGTTACAGATGTCTCCTCACCAGGGCGACGAACTTACACTGCCAGCTCTGGGTCTGTGGCTAAGCCGTGACTCATCCATCTTTTGGGTCACAGCCACAGCAATAATTGTCTCTTATTTTATTCTTGCAAGAATCAACCTGGAAGGGACTACTTGATCCTAGAGAGGGAGTAAGAACAAGTCCCGGAAAGAGAACAGAATATTCAGAACAGTTTTATGCATTTCTGAAAGGCCCTGGGCATAATATTTCACAAACTGCATCACCAGACCAGTGCTAATCTATTACAGCAAAGAGTCTCAATGCACAGGGGCAGAGCTGAGAGGAGCCAAAGAAAAGATGGCTACAGCAGGGGCTGGGAAAATGCAGGAGAGAGAATGGGAGAACAAGCCAGGAGGGGCTAGGGAAGGGGTGAGCATTACACACAATTGGGAGGATTTAGACAGAGACGGGTAAATGATGGCCAGTCCAGTCTGCATGGGGAGCCCAGGCACCTTAGCAACAGCCCCTACTTAACCATGCCCACGTGGCCGGCCTGATCCATAACCATTGTCTCAGGAAGTCAGAAAATCCTGAGTTGTATTGTATGCAAGTTGGTGATAGGACTTGGAAACACATCCTGCTCTGTCTCTAGCCCTCCACTTAAAACTCGTGTGTGTATGAGTATGGGGTATGCATGTGCCATAGTGTTCATGGAAGCCCCTGGAACAGCCCTGGCTTTCCACCCTGGTTTGAGACAGGGTCTCTAGTGAGCAGAGCAAGGCTGACTGCAAGTCTCTGGGGCGTCCCATCTTCCTATCAGGGCCGGAGGATTAGAGTGGACCATGCTTCAGAGGGGGCTTTCTATGAAGGTCTGGGGACAGAAGCTCAGGTCCTCCAACCTGCACAAGCACTTTCTGGAATGAGCAATTCCCCAAGCCTACAGGCCTCCTCTTGTAACTGCTGCAGAATCTGGATCTAGAGTTCTACATATGCTGGTGGGGGGGCTATGGTGAAGGTCAGACAGAGAGGAATTTCAGAAGATGAACCTCTCTTAACTTCTGCTTCTCACATACTAAGTCTTAAGCTTACACTAAGCTCTGACTGCATATGTCCCCAACCTGCCTGTCCTCCCTCCCTCCCTCTCTCCATCTTTACACTACAAGAGCTACTAGTGAATTAGGCACCAAATCACTGTATTCCGGAAGTGCCTTTTCAATGCCTCTCCAGGCAAAGCTCTAGTGGCAGCTGCAAAGGACAAACATTTCCCGGTCCCACATCCATTTTTTTCACTGAGATTTAGGACGGATTTGGAGCCCAATGGCAGAGAGCAAATACTGGCATGCTTCAGAGCGGCGCAGGCATCACGGGATCTGGTCAAGGGCTATGTTAGAATGAAGTTCATGCTGCCTGCATGGATGTGCTTGATGGTCCAGCAGCATTCACCATGGCCAGGTCTCTTAAAGGAGCTGTTGGGAGTCCCCTCTGCCTCAGACATCAGGAGCGAAGAGACAGACAGACAGACAGACAGACAGACAGACAGACACATGGAATGTTGTGAAGAACACTGAGAGTTTTGATGGTAGGAGCCCTTTCTTCAAAATCTGTCCGAGGTATTGGGATTTGGAGAACGGGCCAGGAGGATGCGGAAGAGAAGTCCCGGGTGAAAGCCCATTTCCCTCAGACCAGGGAATGAGCTGTCGTCCATGTTTCAATTCCTTGCGAGAGGCCGTAGCTTCCACCTGCCTCAGGTGTATGTGCATACATACTCCTGGGCGTAGGTACCCATGAGCCTTTGAAGAGCAGAGGCCAACAACGGGTGTCTTCCTCACGTGAAGGCCACCACGATTTTTTTCTTTCTCTGGAGACAAGGTCTCTCACTGGTTTGGAACTCATCAAGCAGGTTAGGCTGGCTGGCTGGCTGGCAGGCTAGCTAACCCCAAATATCTCTCTGTCTCTGCCTCTCCCATGTGCCCACGGCACACAACTTTTTAGGTGGCTTCTGGGGGTCTAGCTGTGGTCCACATGTTGGCAGGCACACACTTTACTGACTCCGCTACCTTTTAATTTTACCCTCTTTGGTTGTCATTTAAAGCTGGGCTTTACAGTCCTAAGGCCATGATGCACCTAAGTCTATAAGCACCGTGATGACTCACCTGGCATGCTGGGAACGCTCGGGCATTAGCATGATCATCCCCAGAGGACACTGGTCTAGTAAAAAGAGAGGCTCAAAGAAGGGAGAAGCCAAGGGCAGCCATTGTTAAAGCATTTCAATACAGCAGGGTTAACTCCAGGCTCCCCTGGAACTCCATCCTCCTCTGAGGAGGATCAGGGCTCTGGCTCATCTCCAGGACAGATGGGCTCATTCAGTACATAGGTCTGCACAGCCGCAGCCAGAATTCATGAGCATATGCTGCCTATATAATTTTTATTTAAGCATAAAATTGCATATAGATGCTAAATACGATTTTAGAAGCATGGATGTTTTTACATTCAAAAATATTTTATAAATTGCTTTATCACTATTTCTCAATGTCACCATACTTCTTGTAATAAATCAATGGATTCTGCTTCCAACAAACAGCCCACACTGTCAAATCTTCTTTTAATTAATATATACAATTGTTGTATACTTACATACATATCTACATATGCATGTATATAACTCTATCAAGAGGCTCTGTCCTTGCAGGACCAGATCCAAGGGCTTGGTGACATACTTTACGTGTAGAAGGTTCTACAGTGTAGGCAAATTTCATGATTTCAGTTTCTACACAAATATGACTCCTGCAACTTTCTGGCTGTCAGGGGAAGTGATTTAGGTACCAATGCTTGCAAAAAAACAAAACAGGACAAACAAACAAAAATCTACAAGATGCGAGCAGCAGAAAGCCAGCCCCCTGCTTCCTTCTTGCGGTTGTGATTTTGCTGCACCGGCCAAGTCTCTGAGTGCTGAAGATGTAGGAGTCACCGAGAACTCCTGTCAAGGTACTCCTGCGAGTGTTCATGCTGGGCATGGCCGTGGTGCAAGAAGCAAGCCCCGAGGTGGACTCCCGGTATTCTTCTTTATTGGTATCTACTTTATTTGTTGAAGACAGGGGTTCTCACCCAGATCTTCAGGTTTTTCTCCACCAAAGTTTTATACACTGACTCTGTGGCCCAGAGTGGCTGTGAACGCTGCCCAGTCTAGAGCCAGGACTCACTTAAGCGATGATGAGGCTTGCTTCAAAACGTATAGAGAGCCACATAAAAGACAACACAAGCATGACCTCACAACCTGTAGGCTTTGGGTTGGACACCCCTGGATTTAATACGTGGTCCAAGCCAACTGTTTGTTCAGTGTGGCCTAGAGAAGCCCAACAACAACAACAACAACAACAGCAAAACAAAAAACAAACAAAACAATAATAAAAAATAAAAACCCTGGATACTCTTAACCTAACTGGAGAGGAAATATCAACCTGGTTACATGCATGTCCTTCTCAGAGGACTGTGGCCACCAGAGCACAGTCGACTCGGAGGCATTGTGGATCCATCTTCTTGCAGAACCATCTTCCCTTTCTCCAATGGATGAAAACAGCTCTGGAGACCAGGTGTGCGTGCGCATGCTCACAGGCACACATGGGAATGCGTGTAGAAACCAGAGCACAACCCCAAGGGGTTTTCCTCATCCACAGTATTTTCTGAGACACAGCACAGGTCCCCTTCCCTGCACCCACCAGGCTTAGAGCTCACTGAGCAGGCTAGCCTGGCTCGCCTGTGAACCTCTCTGGGATTCTAAGCGTACGCTACTATGCCTGGCCTCTTCACGTGGATTCTGGGGACAGACCTTAGGCCCTCAAGCTTGTATGGAAAGAGCTTTACTGATGGAACCATCCCTCCATGCCCCTGAAGTGCTTTAATGACACTTTCTGCCTAAGTTCTCTGGCACCAGGCTCCTCAGTCACTGTTTGGGGCCTATGTCTCTCTCCTCCACTTCCTTGGGTTCTGCACATTCACATGGACTCTCTAGGCTCCCACATCAGCTGCCAAATTGTTAGAGCTAGAGTAATGGCAAAAACCTCCGGGTAGATGACAATCACAACAGCTGTGTTTACTAAGAGCTAAGAATGAACATATCCCAGGGCTATTAGTGCGAGTGTGTGTGTGTGTGGGGGGGGAGGAGGGCTGGAAGCACCCCACCCTTAGGATGTTTCCTGAGCCTCCTGCTTCTCAAGCTGGTTTTGGCTTTTGGGAAAGACCTTCCGGAGCCTGGTTGCTGCTGCCCACCAAGGGCCTTTCCTCCCCCCCCCCCCCCCCCAGCTCTTTTGTTTTTTATTTTTATTTTCGAGCTTCAGTGATCCACACAGGGCTGCTTAGGCTGCTACTCAGAAGAGCAGCTGAGCACAGAGCAGCAATGGTCAGTGGACCGGCGGGTCACATGACTCCTGCGGCTGCTCCACTGGCTCCCTAAGCACCCAGAAGAAAGCCTAAGAATCTGCCAGTCATCATTGAGGCCTTGGGCCTTGTGCTGCAGCTCAAGTTATGCCCCGGGCGGCATAACTAACCATGCAGAAGGCAGGGTATCCAAACCCCCATCCACACCTTACGGGAGACTGGCTCTTCTAAAGTCTCCAACGCTTCATTCTAGCGTCTCAAAGATTTGTTCCACGAGTCAGCAAGAGTGCCTTGTAGCTTGTGAAGTCCCTACCAGATGCTGTCTGGGTTAGTGGGCAAGCATTCTTTATTTTTATACTTTTGGTTTTAAATACTATAGTTATATTTACCTATTTGTGTTGGTGGAGGCATGTGGGAGGTGATATGACAAAGTCTAGGGGCGAGTTTTTTTTCTCTCTCAGCACGTGGGGCTGGGGGCCTGAACTCACATACTCAAGGCCCAGCTATAGCACTCTCATCCACGAGCCCCGTGTTTGAGACAAGGTTTGGTGTTGCCCAGGCTGGTCTTTATCTTGCTATGTAGCTGAGACTGGCCTCGATCCTGCTACTTCCACCTCCCGAGGGTTGAGGCCGTAGGTGTGCTGTGGACATGCATCCTCCTCTTGAACCATATCCTCAGGCTTTGAAACTGCAAACGCCTCTGAGCTTCTGACCAGTCCTGGAGACCGGAGGCGACACCTCCAGAAGGGCTGTCACCCGGCACCCTCAGAAAGGCTGTCACCCCAAGCACAACCCAGTCCCTGGACTCGGGAGCAGCGCCCCCTAGTTCCAAACAGTCACGTGGTCGCAACTAGATGTTGTCTAGATTTTCAAAATAAGCTTGGATTTTTGCTGTTCCTGATGACTTCTTTTCTTTCCTCTCTCCTCCTTCTCCGATGCCCTCCCTCCTCCTACCCGCCCCCCCCCCGTCCCATTCTCTGCCCCCTTCCTGTGGCGGTGTGCACATGACATGGTCAGGAGATGACCTTGGGTGCTATCCACCTTATTTTATTTTTGGCTTCTTCATTTCCTTTACCACCTGTATTAAATAGTTCTTTGTTTACATGTTGTTAGCATCACCGAGTGCCTGCACCTATAGATAGGCGGGACCACAGATCTGTTACCATGGGCAACAGCCCCCCCCCCATTCCCAAAAATCCCTAGGGCTACCCAACTTCACCTGGGCAGTACATATAAAAAGGAGAAACCTTCCTCTCTCTCTCTCTCTCTCTCTCTCTCTCTCTCTCTCTCTCTCTCTCTCCTTCCCTTTCTCTCTTTTCGAGAGACCTTCCCCCACTCTCCCCCAATTAAATCTTCTTCACGTGGTATTGTTTGGACCTGGTGTGTGGTGTTTAACTCGAATCGCCTCTTTTAACTATCACATGTTATACATGTGCTATACATGTTACACACATGTTGTAGATGCATTCTGATCACTCGCCTCCCTCACTCTCCTGAAGGTTTCTCCCACCCCTGTCTACTCCTTTTCCTTACTAGTCCTTTTCCCAGTTTTGTTCTGTTGTTTGAGTTGTTTTAGCATCGTCGTCATCACCGCCACCATCATCATCTTATCATTATCTTATTATTTTCAGGGACAAGGTCTTTCACTGGGATCTGAGATCTGGTGTTTCTGAAGACAGACTGGCTAGCCAGAGAGCCCTAAAGATCCTATCGTCTCTACCTCCATGTGCTGCGAGTACAAACACTTGCCACCACGTCCCATTTTTTACACAGGTTCTGGAAATCAAACTTGAGATCTTTATGCTTGTACAGCAGGCATTTTCCCGAGTGAGCCACCCCTCAGTCCCCCAATGGCATATTTCCTAATCTACCAAAATATTGTGCTGGCTAAACCTAAGTGCCTGGGAGTGAGATTTAGCCTCTGCCAGACCTAAGAAATGCTATGGTCACACACAGCTGTGTGTAAAGCCCACTGTGAGCCACACATTTCCTTGACTGTGCCAGCTTGGGGTGAACCTTGCAGAGTGCTCCCTCCATTCCCCTTCACCTTTCCTGACCTCTCTGCCACTCACACTCTGTCAGGATGATCTGAGGGGTGCCAGGGACCTTATGAGACCAAATGCCCCGGTACTGGAGACTCCGCCTGTGTGACTGCTGGCTTCCCACATGGCTCTCAGCTTGAGTGTAGCTGCCTCGGATCTGATGTTCCTGGAAACGCTCAACTCTTTCTGTCCCTTTTCAGCTTGGTCCCTTCCTCTCTTGTCTCTGTAAGGACCCTTCTTCACCAGCCTCAGCCTTGGTTAAACCTTGCTCACCTTTGTTCAACACACCAGTTTCAATTCATTTTCAAAGGACGGGTTTCTGAGTTTCTCCACATTTTATCCCTTCAGATCAAAAGCACTTTCATTTAATTGGCTCCTAGAGAATTACTTATTTGAGACAGTTTTGCATAGCTCAGGATAGACTTGAACTCCTAATGTTCAAGCCGAGGATGGCCTTGAACTTCCGATCCTCTGCTTCCACCTCCCACCCACTGGTATTACAGGTGTGCACCATCACGTCTAGTTATGTGGTATTGGGAATCGAATCTAGGACCTTGTGTATCCTAGGTGAGTACCTTGTCAACTGAGCTGTATCCTCAGTCCTGAGAATCATAATAGTAACCTAACAGACACCAAGGAAGAGAAGGCATTACTAGAACACATTTACACGCCGTCATGCATTTCTGTCATGGACCATCTGTACAAGGGAGGCCCGTGTATTATGCGCAACTGGCCAACACGGCAGCCATTTTTGTTTACGTACTCCGTGTTGTCCGTCTAAGGATGAGCCCATCTAACAATGCATTCCCGGAATGTCTTCCCATGCTCAACTGAAGCATGAGTCCATTTACTAAGTCATGCAACCTCCTTCAACCCCTAACAAATACGCGATTGTTTCCACCCATTTTGCAAAAGAACTCAGGGGCACAGGGAGCTGAAGTAACTGGTCTCATTAAGAAATGGAATCTCACTATCTCCAAGTGGGCACACTGGTTAGTACAAGAGGCAGGGGTCCAATACCCTGAGTGCTCGCAAGGAATGGCGAGATGCCTGGTGCTCTGAAATAGGAAGGGAAGGGCTCCTTTATCCTATGTTAAGCCTCACTTGGAGGCCCATAGTCAATTCTTGGCAGACCCACACAATCCTACTGTCAAGGCATCCCTTAAGTCTCTTATACTCATGGATACTTTCCGGGCAGCCGGGTTTGTGGCCTCTGCACCTGATCTGCCCCACTTCCCTGCCCTCTGTCCCTCCCCCAGGCTCCTATCTGGCTCTGTCCTATTTCTGACCCACAAGGCTGTCTGCTAGGTCACTCCCTCCTTACCCCTGATTTTGAAAGAATTAGACAAGGCCAAGGAGGACTTTGGATTATAGCATTACGGACTCTGGGGATGGGGGAGACAGGCCACTGTCATTGTACAGAAGAAAAAAGGTGAGACCAGGAGAGCAGGAACAGCCAAGGTCAGACAGCTGAGAGCATAATCAAGTCTGCTTTTCCTGCCCAGGGCTCCTCCTGCTGCTCCAGACTGTCCACGGCCAGCATCTCCAGGCTGACAGATGAAAAGGCCAGGGAGAGTGTGTTCTTCTGCCAACAGACGAGGAGCTCTTTAAAATGGAAGCCGAGGCTTGCTCAATCGGAACAGATGATCAGGAAAATGAGACAGAAAAGGTTGCCTGATCTTCCCTGGTCTTTACACTGTACACTCAGCAAAGATGAAGGTCCCTGGGTGGGGAGGGGCGCAGCCCAGGCTGGCGTACAGTCAGCCCACAGTCAGTGCTATTTTGTAAGAGCCTTTCAGAGTCCTGGACTGTAAGCTCGGCTGTGTCTGCGTGGTAGGTGTGTGTGCACGTGCACGTGGATGCCGGACTCAGCCTCAGGCCCTGATCCGCAGATTCTTCCCACCTTCTCTCATTAACAACGAACTCCGCAAGTAGGCTGGGATCTACCTGGCTCTACCTTCCCAATGCTAGAACTACAAAGGTGCTTCCACATTCAACTCCTGTACTCCTGTCTACATTTGTCTGCAACTCCGGCCCTCTTGTTGGCAGAGAAAGTACTTAATGACTGATCTATCTTCCCAGTTTCATGAGGATTCATTATTTTTCCCACTTATTTATTCATTCATTTGGGAGGGGCGGGGGATGGTGTGTATACAGGTCAGATGACAAGTTGAGGTAGTTGGTTCTCTCCTTTGACCGTGTGGGTTTTAGGGTTCAAACTTAGCTTGTGGGCTCGGCAGCATGCACCTTTACCCAATGAACTATCATTTTGGATAGTTCCTCTTGTTTCTTATCTCTATTACTTTCTTCTCAGTTATCCCAAGCTATTACTTGAGTTAGAAGAATCTACCAGTGGGCCATACTTTTCTGTGTGCCAGGTACAGAATGGATGCAAACGACCTCAGCCTGGTGAGTGGCTGGCTGTCCTCAAAGGATTCCTTACTCTACCTTCTCCTTGTGCGCCTGGTAAGCCTAGTGGCTACTCCAAGGGCAAGAAACCAGAGGGGATCTTCGTTTTATACAGCTCTTTTTAGTTTAGAACTGGAATCAAGAGCTTTGATGGGGTTGGAGACGGGATCGAACGTGAAGTGTGCCTATTGCTCTTGCAGAGGACTTGGTTTCTAGAAACCACTGTCTTAGTCAGGGTTACT
>JADRCD010189518.1:0-19385 GCA_019843815.1 Montemys delectorum
GAGAGAGAGAGAGAGAGAGAGAGAGAGAGAGAGAGAGAGAGAGAGAGACACTCATTGTGTAGTGCAGATTGGCTTGGGACTTAGGTATCCCAGTCTGGACTCACATGCGTGGTCTTCCTGTCTCTGCTTTCTGAGTTCTAATGCATGCTATCATGCGTGGGAAGGAAGAGGTTTGGACTTGGCCTTGGAACCTGATGGCACTACGTACAGGAGTAGGTAGTGACTTAGTCTTTGCAAAGTTGCACTGTTGTAATGGTTCCTCTCCTAATGGGGATTGTGAGGAGAAGTTTGGTGTGAGTGTTTACCACGCAGAGAATTTCAATGGATATTGTTACTAAGTGTGTGTGTGTGTGTGTGTGTGTGTGTGTGTGTGTGTGTGTGTATAACACTGGAGATCAAAACAAGGGCCTCATGTATGCTAGGCAAGCACTTGACTACTGAGCCCCACCCCCAGTCCCTGAATGTGTAGTGTAGAGATAACTAACATATCCTCAATTGGTTGAGTGTGAACTGTAGTACTCAAATTAGTAGTTTGTTCATCAATTCCTCTAACTGGTTCTGCTATAACTTCAAAGTAATTGTTTGCCCACTCTGTGCTTTGCTTTTCTGCTCTGAAAAAACTGTTATGACAATTATGCAAATGATACCAGGTAAATTGGTGACAGGGAATGAGGGCCTTGAAGTATAATTTTATCATCTTCATCCTCACCTTCAGCAGGATCTACACATTATACACGCTGAGCTCTAATGACCACATTGTGATAGACAGCAGGATCAGATGACAGCTGCTACTCCTGGGGTGCATTCTGCCATCTCCCCCTAACACAACAGATTGGAATGCTTAGCTGCAAAATTAGGATAAGCCTTTTGCCTTCTACTTTAAGTGAGCGGTTTCTAGGAGTGGTGAGCTGTGCCCATAAAAGATGGACAGAGGGCATAAGCTCAGGGCTGGGTTCACTTTGCAATGCTCCATCGTCCTTGCTTGATAGTATGTGGAACATGTGCTGTGGATTTCCTCAGAATCTTCCACTTCTTGCCACTGAAAACACTAACTCGTGTGCAAAGAGGAGGGTGAACTAGCTCACTCTGCACTGGATTCTTGGAGACTGAGGTGCTGGTGAATCTCTTTTTCCCCAGTGCCTTCTAGGAATACCAGAGAATTTGCAAGTTCCGTGTTCTGAGAAGACTTCTCTGGCTTCCAGATATATTCAGCCTTATTTCTGGATACACACACCTTCAAGCCTTATTATATTGTCTAGGGCCATGTGGGAGGAACAGCAAAAACAGCTTTAGAACTTGTGGAATGTGGTCTACCAGTTGGCATAATCACAATGGGTGTGCCAGAGGACTTCATGCTGTTCTGGAGTTTCGTTCTCTTGTCTTCACATTTGTCTTAATCTAAGAGTTGTATGAAAATCCCAAAAGGGTGGCTAGCCCCTGACTGGGCAGTATCAATGGCACTCTGAATAATAGTGTTTGATCTTTCTTGGGCATCGATGCTGGAGTAGATTAATGATTTAGTCATTGTACTGGCTGGTTTTGGGTGTCAACTTGACACAAACTGGAGTTATCACAGAGAAAGGAGCCTTCCTTGAGGAAATGCCTCCATGAGACCCAGCTGAAGGCATTTTCTCAATTAGTGATCACAGTGGGAGGGCCAATTGTGGGTGGTGCCATCTCTGGGCTGGTGGTCCTCGGTTCTATAAGAGAGCAAACTGAGCAAGCCAGGGGAAGCAAGCCAGTAAGCAGCATTCCTCCATGGCTTCTGCATTGGCTCCTGCCTCCAAGTTTCTACCCTGTGTGAGTTCCAGTCCTGACTTCCTTTGGTGATGAACAGCAATGTGGAAGTAAGCTGAATAAACCCTTTCCATCCCAACTTGCTTCTTGGTCATGATGTTTGTGCAGGTATAGAAACCCTGACTAAGACAATCACCACCCTTGGAAAGAACTTAGAGATGTAGATTATTAGCAATGACCACCGCCCTTAGAAAGAATTTGAAAAAATAAACTGTTAGTGAAACTAGGTTAAGATGTTTTTGTTAGTGACTTTGGCACAGAAAATCTCAGAGAACAATTTGAAATTCAGAAAAACACACTTAATAGTTGAGCTAGGGATTTTTTGAGGTCAGGGAACAAGAACAATGGGGGTCTAGCTAGCATTGGCTGATGTGACTCTCACTGAGGCTGGATTGATTGGTGGTGATTAATTGCTTGTACCCATTTTTGCCCTCAGCTTCCTGATATGATTTAATATAAATTGCTGATGAGTAGGCGTGCATTCTGAGGATTTAAAGTAGAAATTACTGCTTGTTTTTTATATAAAAGTTTAGATTTGTGATTCTTTTAAGATTTTTCTAAGATTACTTTTAAAGATACATAATAAAATAATTGATTTTTTTTTCTTCTAAGAGAAACTGCCTGAGAGAATTACCTTGCTTGCTTACACTTTGTTAATGTGTAATGAGTTCCTTAGTTACAAATGTACCTGAGTTCTTGGGAATAATTTGTTTTCTTTACCTGTACTACATAACGTTATTTCATGTAAAGGTATTGGAGAAGTTACTATTTTCTTTCTTTCTTTTTTTTAATAATCATTCACTAAAAGAAAAATAGTCACATGGTAATTTCAATGCTGCTTGAACGATTTTGCTGGGACATACAAGCTGTGGGAGAAAAAATAAAGTTGTTGGAGCTCTGCTCGAGTTTTGTTCTATCCATCCAATATGTCTGTCTGTCTGTGCGAAGTTGTTGGCACTCGCTCATTGGAGCTTGTTGAAGTTTGTTTTATTTATTTATGCAGTGTGGTGTGTGTGGGGTCTGTGTGATTTTTCCCCCTTTTTTCTTTTTCTTTATTTCTTCCCACCAGCCTTTTGTGACCCCCAAGGAGTTTTTTTCTCCTTTGCGGCCCCCAAAGAAATTCTTCATTTCCTCCAGGAACATCCTTGCTGGCCCCAGCTAATCACCAACTCTATGCCCTACCTCAGTTTATTCTGGGTACTAGAGCTAGTCTTTGACATTATATCTTAATAATGAAGGGTCTGGCCACATCATTGACTGGTCATAGGGTTCTTTCCCTTGTTGGACTGAAAGCTATCGGAGGACAAGATCTGGTTATTTCTGTATCTGGTTATCAAAAAGTAAATTTAGGCTAGTGGATGGCTCAAGGTTAGAACTTTTATCTAGAGTTCCCCAGTGAAGGTTTGGGGGCATGATTCAGTGGTGGAGCACCTGCCTAGAATCCCCCAGTGAGGGGCTTGGGTGTGGCTCAGTGGTAGGGCCCCTGTTTAGAATCCCCCAGGGAGGGGCTGGGGTGTGGTTCAGGGATACAGTGTTTTCTTAACATGGCCACGATCTTCATCCCTACCCCTTGAACTGTGAAACAAATAAATCAACATATCAAAACACCAATGTACATTATCTTATTGAATTATATCTTCTCAAGACATCAAATAGAAGAAAAAATAGAAAGTTGAGGTTCAGATAGGGAGGCTACTGGTCCAAGAGTATATAGCTATTAATTGGAAGACCTCAGGCTGCTCCTTTTGTACTGTGTCTGGCATAACTGAGTAGTGACTTGGTTGCTTTTGTTTTTATATTTCAGAGTTCTGTCCTGTAGTTCAGGTTGGCCTGGAACTCACAATCTTCTAGATTTGACATGCTTAGCACAGGTATGTATCACTGTGCCCAGATATAGATAGTGGCCATTTTATTTGTCTGTCTATCCATCCATCCATCCATCCATCCACCCACTCATCCATTCATCCACCCACTCATTTATCCATCCATCTTTTTATTTATCTATCTTTGTATTATTTATTTATTCTCAGTAATTCCATACATGAACACAATGTATTTAGATCATATCTACCCCTTACTTCCCATTCCAATTCCCCCATCCTGTATCCTTCTCCCAACTCCATGTCTTCTTTTTTTTAAAAATAATTTATTTTATTCTAAGTTACATACATATGTGTATATGCAGGTGCAGGAGGATCAGAAGGTGACAAGGGGGCACTCAATATCCTGGAGCTGGAATTACAGGCCATTGTTGCTGCCTGACATAGTTCTGGGTATCAAACTCAGGTCACACGCAAGAGTAGTGAGCTCTTAACTGCTGAGTCATCTCTCCAGCACTCTCCATCTTAAAAAAATCACTGAGAACAGTCAGTGTAGTCAGTATGTGGATAGCTGTAGGACCATCTACTGTAGCATGGGTATATTACTGTGGGCCACATTGTTGAATAAAACTGAACATCCTTTAGCAGCTAGCATCTGTCCAAAACTCTTCAGCTAGGGATGTGCTTCATTTGTTTCATCTCCTTTGCAAATGTTGGAGTGCTTGCTGCCTTGTTCTTTTATAGGTCTTGTGCATGCAGTCAAAGGGTGATTTGATTTCCTGAGTATGATGCTCCTTAATAGTCCAGATCATACTATTTTACAGATATTCTTTCCAAACTCTCAGTCATACAATATTTCTACTTCTTTTTCTGGAATGTTCTTTGAGCCTTGGAAAAGAGGGATGGGTATGACAGAGAGGTCCCAGTTAGTGCTGAACACTCCACTTACTCTCTGCACTTGAGCAGTTGTGAATCTGTGTTTTAACTGCCACTTAATGCATTAAGACGCTTCTCTGATGAGGGGAAAGACCTGCGTTTATCTACGGGTATAAGGATAAGGATTTAGAATAGAATTTTATGCAATGCTCCTTTAACAACGGCAACAAAAACATAAGCCTGGGACCTATGGCCTTCCAAGCCAAAGATTGTTGGCCAGGTTTACAGTGCCAGGCATACGTTTCCTCTTTAGAATGTATCTTAAGTTCAGTGAAAAGGCAGTTGGTTACCTCAATAACATTCACTGCTGTTATTGTAACAATGGGTGTATCTTGCTAAGTCAGTCGTTCAAGTAGCTGTACAGTGCACAGCTAGGTAAAAGTACTGATGTGATTTTTTTTTTTTTTTTACTACCAACAGCTTGTAGAGCACTTTATAGTACTTCGAAAGACAGCAAGGAAACATTTGGGTCCAGGTGAAGAGCAGCTACACAGTGTCCACTGTAAACAATTTATTGTAAAATGCAGTGACATGATGCACCTATTTCTTCCCTTGCATTAAGCCCAAGCTGAAGAGTAGGAAAAAGGTGAAGAATTGGCTTCTCTCTCTCTCTCTCTCTCTCTCTCACTCTGTGTGTGTGTGTGTGTGTGTGTGTGTGTGTGTGTGTGTATGTGTGAAGTGGAAACTTTCTTTAGAAAGTCAGTTATGGGGTCTGGAGAGATGACTCAGCGGGTAAGAGCACTGACTGCTCTTCAGAAGGTCCTGAGTTCAAATCCCAGCAACCACATGGTGGCTCACAACCACCTGTAATGAGATCTGATGCCCTCTTCTGCTGTGTCTGAAGTGTACTTAAATATAATAATAAATAAGTCTTTTTTTTAAAAAAAGAAAGTCAGTTATGTCAAACAATGTTTTATTGGGGCACATAGCTAAAAGGATGCTTTGTTAAGGTAGACATGTGAAAGAATGTTTTGCTGAAGTAGACACAGGTGAAATGATGTTTTGTTAAAGTAGACACATGAAAGGAAACATGATGTTTAGAAGGAATATAACTGTAACCCAACAGACAGTGGATGATGCTGGATGGTATTGGTTCGCCTTACCATTGTTTTTTGCTCATTGTTGTTGCGACTCCATAGAGAGAAATGCACCAGAAAACTTCTGGTGGTGTTTTGGCGGTTTGCTGCTTCTGTGGACGTGAGCCAATTGACAAAGTAAAATAAATGTTTCTGGATGTGTCAGTTAATACAGACTTACCTAGAGTTTTGCTAAGATAGACTCATGTAATGTTTACTGAGGTAAGACCCATGGGAGGCAAGACCTGTGGGAGGATGCATGATGTTTTGGTGGGAGTATAAGTAGGACTTAATGGACAGTAATGATGGGCTCGCTTAGCTAGCTTTGCAACACATCGTTGGTCTCAAGTCTTCGTCTTTGCTGATCTTCACTTTGTTGAGAGAGCTGCTGGTCCTGGTTGCTCCTACTGACTCATGGTGATTTGTTGGAGGCCTGGCTGTAGATGTAGATTTGTGTCTGCTATCTTAACACTACTGAATTGGACTACTGGTATCTTAACAGTTAGAGATTAAAATTGCCCCAAGGAACCACTTCTAAACAACATATACCATAGCCTTGTGGCTTCTTCTGAATCGACTTGCTATTGCTGATTCATTTGAAATGAACTGCTGACTTCCTGACAGCACAGATGGGATTTGCTCTAAAGAACTGTTTCTAAACAGGTTCACTTCCCCCGTATCCTAGTAATCTTTCTTTCCCACTACCTATGGTGGGCAGTGGGCTCTACGGGAGTAAAGCATTTAAGAACCCTTGTTAAAGGTAGGTTTAAATAAATTTAAGCTTACACATGTGTATGTATGTGTGTATTAGGAAGAGTGAGAGTATACTATGATGGGAAAGAAGTTCTTAGAGGTGCTATACCAAAAGAACATGAAAGATTCACTATTGGTAGACAGGGTTGAGAGTGAGACTAGAAGCTTGCATTCAGGACTGTTATAGGTGACTTTTACAGGATCAAAATTGCTCCTAGATTTTCCAACATGAGCATCGGGTAGAATGTGAAATCAGTGATGTTGGAGTTGGGATTGTTTTCAGTTTACCATGGTGGAGACCCTGGGCTTAGCAGGTACTGATATTAGGTCCTTGAGTTACATGCTGACTCAGCCTCCACCTCAGGGGCATGTCAGGCTAGCAGATCTAGTATTGACACACATTGAAAAGTGTTCAGTATTTCTGGACTCTGAAACCTAGACAGAGGGGCAAAGGGAGAGGGCAGAGGCAGACACAGGGAAGATGTTTTTTTGGCTTAGGATGGAGAAGGGTTGAATGAGTACAGCCTGGTGGGTATTAATCCATCATATGATGCTTTCTAGCCAGTGCCTGGGATGGTATTTTCCCTGCGCCACTGCTGTCCCCTCTATTCTCTTGAGTAAGAAGGAGAAAGCAGCTGGGGAAATTGTTTCTTGATTCAGGTGGCAGAAGCAAAGATCCTGGGTATCCAGACTGGCTCCCATGATACTCCGAGGGAGCTCACAGCATTGGAATGGGGTAATGAGTTGGGAGACAGATGGCAATGCTCTTGCTCTTGCTGGTTTCTATGTCAGAGGGTGGGCATCTCAGGGTCTGATTTCACACAAGGGACTGTTTGGATCAACAATGCCCTGGAACATCTTGGGAGACATAATGTGAACTCAGGAAACCCATTCTCTTTGCTGGTCCCTGTGTCCCATTGGGTCTGGATGGATTTTATTGGATGGATGGTGAAGATCATAATGGATGTATCTGTCTTTTGCTACTTTGTTGGCCCTCTTTTCTTCCACTTTTCTTCACCTTTTGAACTCCCTAACTCTTTATAGGATAGGAAAAAAGATAGAGAGGAAAGGGGATAACATTATCATTAGACTTCTTTCTGTTGAATAGGGGCATAGAGCTCTTTGGGGCAAATTTGATCTTCGCCATCAGGATATCTAATTTCTTTTTTAAAAAATTTTTATTTTTAATTATTTTCTTTTTTCTTTTTCTTTTTTAAGATTTATTATATTTATTTTATGTACAGATGGCCATGAGTCATCATGTGTGTGGCTGCTGGGAATTGCAAAGCTTCTGTAAGACAAAAGACACTGTCAATAGGACAAAACGGCAACCAACAAATTGGGAAAAGATCTTTACCAACCCTATATCTGATAGAGGGCTAATATCCAATGTATACAAAGAACTCAAGAAGTCAGTCTCCAGAGAACCAAATAACCCTATTAAAAAATGGGGCATAGAGCTAAACAAAGAATTCTCTACTGATGAACACCAAATGGCTGAGAAACACCTAAAGAAATGTTCAACATCCTTAGTCATCAGGGAAATGCAAATCAAAACAACTCTGAGATTCCACCTCACACCAGTGAGATTGGCTAGGATAGAAGACTCAGGTGACAGCAGATGCTGGAGAGGTTGCAGAGAAATAGGAACACTCCTTCACTGCTGGTGGGATTGCAAACTGGTACAACCACTCTGGAAATCAGTGTGGCGGTTCCTCCGGAAATTGGACATAGTTCTACCAGAGGACCCAGCCATACCACTCCTGGGCATATACCCAAAAGATGCTCCATCATGTAATAAGGACACATGCTCCACCATGTTCATAGCAGCCTTATTTATAATAGCTAGAAACTGTAAACAACCCAGATGTCCCTCAACAGAGGAATGGATACAGAAAGTGTGGTACATCTACACAATGGAGTACTACTCAGCTATTAAAAACAATGAATTTATGAAATTCTTAGGGAAATGGATGGATCTGGAGAGTATCATCCTGAGTGAGGTAACTCAATCACAAAAGATCACAAATGGTATGCATTCTCTGATAAGTGGTTATTAGCCCAGAAGTTTGGAATACCCACAAACCACAAGAAACTTAAGAAGAAGGAAGACCAAAAGGTGGACATTTCATTCCTTCTTAAAAAGGGGAACCAAACACCCACAGAAGGAGTGGCAGATATTAACTATGGAGCAGAGACTGAAGGAAGGACAAGCATATAGCTATCTCCTGAGAGGCTCTGACAATACCTGACTAATACAGATGTAGAGGCTCACAACCATTCATTGAACTGAGTACACTGTCCCCAGTGAAGGAGTCAGAGAAAGGTTCTATGGAGCTGAAGGGTTTGCAGCCCCTTAGGACGAACAACAATTACTAACTAGTACCCTCAGAGCTCCCAGGGACCCAACCACCAATCAAGGACTATACAGGGTAGGACTGAATGTTCTGGCAGCATGTGTATAGTAGAGGATTGCAAATTCGATCATCAATAGGAGGAAAGGACCTCGGCCTTGTGAAGGTTCTGTGCCCCAGTGTAGGGGAATGCCAGGGCTAATAAGTGGGAGAGGGTGGGGTGGCAGGCATGGGGAGTGGGGAGGCAAAAGGAGTTTGTTCTTGTTTTTGTTTGTTTGTTTGTTTTTTGGAGGGGAACCTGGGAAAGGGAAAATTTACATGTAAATAAAGAAAATATCTAATAAATTTTTTTTAATTTTTAATTATTTTCTTTTTTCTTTTTCTTTTTTAAGATTTATTATATTGATTACACTGTAGCTGTACAGATGGCCGTGAGTCATCATGTGTGTGGCTGCTGGGAATTGAACTCAGGACCTCTGCCGGCCCCACTTGCTCTGGGCCTCTCACTCCGGCCCCACTTGCTCCAGTGTAATTCACTGTAGCTGTCTTCAGATGCACCAGAAGAGGACATCAGATCTCATTATGGGTGGTTGTGAGCCACCATGTAGTTTCTGGGATCCAAACTCAGGACCTTTGGAAGAGCAGTCAGTGCTCTTACCTGCTGAGCCATCTTGCCAGCCCAGGATATCTAATTTCTTCTTGTTTCTTTTTTGCATATGACTACTCAACAACAGCAACCAACCAACAACCAACAACTCACCTCTTGGGGCCCTAGCATTTATATACTTTCAAAAGTTCTTAGAATTCTAATTGTCACAAAAACTGTCTGTGGCTGGCAAAATCATGTCTCTGCTAGAACATCAGGGAAATAAATGAGAGTCAGCTGCTGTGGAGAATATGAAGATATCCCATACCTGGAATTAAATTGAAAACATATTCTTATAATATTTCTGTTTTTTTTTAAAGAAACCAAAATGCCAAAATTATCACTACAGATTGAGGCTAGGGTTTGGATCTTAATCTTATCCAGATGCTTTGGTGAGACTCTGAAAGGCTGACTGTATTGTCAGAGCCTCATGGGAAAAGAGACATCTGCTTTTGGACTCTTTCAGTGGAGCATGTACTGGTGAAGGCATGGAGGTTACAACAAATGTGCTCAGTAAACAGCAGCTGTTTTATGTTGTGGCTATTGGATTTTATTAATGTGAAGCTGGTAAGGATTTTCTTCATGCTTTCCCTGGCTTTCACCTCCTCAAGTTTAACTATCCCAAGGTCTCTCCTTTTGGAAGATGAGAAAGGAGAGGGAGACTTCAGAATGGATTCACTCCCCGTCTTTCCTCATGCAGCCAAGGCTGCCTCACTGCAGCTGAGGGGAGGAAGCTGTCCTTCCTGGTGGACAGACAGGAAGACAGGGAGGAAGATGATCACACACTATAGGAATCAGATGGGAATGTGAGAGGAGGGAAGAAGCCTAGCAGGTGTGGGAAAGGGGAGGAGAGAGAAACAAGGTGATGGGGGTAAATATGGTAACATGCACGATATGTGTGAAAGGAATTGTCTTCATGAAACAAGAAACTGTGAGCGATTAATCCCACCAACTCACAGACTATAAAGCCGAGGCAGCTCACAGCTGCTGGGAAAGGGAGAGCTGTTTTCTTTAAGGGCTGCCTCTCATAGGTCAGCCATCCTCCAGAGAATAGTTACTCATGCAAGAGTATTTGAGAAGCACCAACTGGGTGTGGATGGCTTAGAGGTTAAGAACACATGCTGCCCTCAAGGAAGATTAGGATTCTACTCCAATCATCTACATGGTGACTCACTACTATCTGAAACTCCTCTCCAGGGGATCCAACTTCTTCTTCTGATCTCAGTAGGCATTAAGAATGAACATGGTGTGCATACGTATTTGAAGGCAAAATTCATACATAAAAAATAATAGCATACAAAATGTTAAGAGAGGAAACAGAGTTGACTGGGTAGGAGAGCTGGGGCAGATCTAGGAGGAGTTTGGGAGAAAAGAGTAAATAAGATAAATATATATGGAATTCTCAAAGAAACAATACAAATATATACAGTTCAAAGAATATGAAAAAAAGGACAGATAAACAGTAAATAATGATATCAACAGTGAAGCCACAAGAGCTAAAGAAAGAGGCAGGGACATGGGCAGAGGTCAATGCAGGTTGACAGTGATTGACATACACAGGAGTGGAGAGTCAGGACATGACAGTGAGATGTGCTAACTGCAGACACCAAGAGACCCTGCAGGCAGGTGATTGGAGACATCTCTCTCTTCTCATTCTTGTCTTGTCCCCCTTTTCCTTCACTCAGTGCCTCCTCTCTGCCTCAGACTCTCTGTGTTCTCAATACTCTGCATTTCTGATTTCCTTTTATTCTCCTTGTTGTTGTCCCTCTGGCTGTTCATCCTAAGTCTCAAGGTTGGTGTCCAGAGCTGAGTGAGACTCATGATCAGGTCCCAGAAGGTTGTCTCACTCTGCCTGAAATTCAGCATCTTAACAGTAGGGAGCTGTCCAGGGCCCCAGTGCCTAAGCTCGGAGATGCAACATGCAGACAACTGAGGGCAGCCCTGTGGATGCTTCCTCTCTAAATCCTTCTCTCCAGAGTTGGGATGATGTCAGTAAATGATGTGGAGATGTCAGAATAGAGGCTCATTCATCACTCTTTCACAGCTGTCCAATAAGAGCTGTGGAAACATTTACTTCTTGTGAAGGCTATTTGTGAATGACAGATCTTTACCATAATGGCATCTCCAACCCAGTGGCCCTTTAGCTTCTTTAGAACTAGAATTCGTTTCTGTATTTATGGTGCTCACTCTACTGGATTTAGTAAATGATTCTGCAATAAACAAGCAAATAGTGAAAGATCCCTGTGCTGGTAAATTGCACCACAGCTGTGAACCTTGGCAGAAGGTGTCTATCATGATTGCCTTTTGACAGAGTCCCAGTCCCTTCCACAAAGCGTCCTTTGCCAGAAGGACTGAGCAGCATTGGGATTTGGGCTGAGATGCCATTACCAAGCCTTACTTAGTGTGTCCTCTTGATCACAGTTAGCATCAGAACCGCCCATGGACAGCCAGAGCTGTTTACAGCCAGCCTCTGAACCCAGCGATGACATCATCCCTACACATCAATACCCTTCTGTGTCTGTTGCCATGGCAACCATGGCACACTCTCCCCCCTCCCCAACTCATGTGTTTGTTACCTGTACTACCTGTGCATCTCTACCTGTGTTACCTACATTGTGGCTCAGATAAAAGACACGAACCCCGATCCATGGTTCTCTCTTCCCTTCCCTTCCCTTCCCTTCCCTTCCCTTCCCTTCCCTTCCCTTCTCTTCTCTTCTCTTCTCTTCTCCTCTCCTCTTCCTCTCCTCTACACGCCTCTGCTCTTTTCTGTCTGTCTGTCTGTCTGTCTGTCTGTCTGTCTGTCTGTCTCTCCCCCCTCTTCTTTCCCTCACCCCCTCTTCAGGGGTGCCTCTTTCAATAAAGACCTCCCACATGAAAACTGGGCTGGCTTGGAGTTATCTGTCCAGGAATATGCTCCCTTTCATCTAACATTGGTGCTGAATCTCACTCGTGACCACCCAGGTGGTTTCATGACTCCACTGCAGGCACCATCACTGGTGCAGCAGGGCAAACAGAACTCCACCACCTAGTCTGGCCACTGACACGTGGGTTAAGCCCCACTGTTCAAACCCCACCTGGACAGGCCTGCCAGCTGCATAGTCTCACTTTTCCTGCCACCAGATCACCAAACCTTCACACAAGCACCCACAGAATGGTAAGGTTTTCATTCCAGCGAGTCAGAGCCCCTCCTCCCAAAGAGGTGCAGTCACCCTCTGTGGGCTTCCGGGGTGGACTTTCCACGGTCCCTATGACCAGCCTTCCAGCCGAAGCCCCAGGTCAGGACCTCGACCCTTGGGTGACCCCCTCCCTCTCAGAAATGCTGTTCATGAAATGGTTTTCTCTTTTACTGTAGAAGAAAGTCCTACACTTAGGTAAATCGTTCTCCTGTGAGTCCAGGTCTCACATAGCCACTAGGGTCCGTGTGACAATTTGGTATGTCTAGACTTGACTGCTTGTTTGTATAAGTCATTGATTTTATTTTTTCCTTGGGATTCTTGTAGGAGTATTTTGATAACATCCCACCACCCAATGGGCATCTTGTTGTTGGTCGTGGCTCCAGGTTCTCCTCTGAGATGTCTCCTGGAAAATCTCAAATCTCTAAAACTACCACCCGAGTTGAGGGTTTCCAAACTCACGCACCTTTGCAATAAGGTCTGGGTTCAGTACCCGTTAGTACTCCAAACGGCCACTTAATGATACATTTGATCCAATCATTTTAAGGGATCTTCATATACACTGCTAGCAGTCCAGTAAATGGAAAGAGGTCCTTATGCCCAAGCTTTAAGCTATCTTCCCTCCAAACCCTCTCTCTGCTCTTCTTGTCCCTCATCTCAACTTCTTCTAGCTATGAATCCTCTACCAGATGACACTACAATCCTCGATCCAGTTAAGGAACTGGCCCTTACCAGTGCAGACTTGCTTCTACAAACTCTCCTAAGATCCCAGCCTCCTCACTTTCTCTTCTCACTAGATTTCCCCAGAGTCTCCTTGCTCGACTTCTCCCCACTCCAGCTCAGCCTTTGGACTCTGGAGGTTTCTGCTTGAGGCTGCTATCTGGGGAGCCAAGACAAAGATCTCTGCAGCCTGTCAGATCTTCTCTGAAGAAAGCTGCCCAGGAAGTTCAGGCTGAGATATGACAATGCCCACTGCCTGAAGATATCTGTAGACATCCGAGCTGCTGGTGACCTTCACTCCTGACTCCTTCTGCAGTGTTTATGTTATGCAAATATCATTGTAACCTAGAGATTCAGTTTCAGTTTCTCGGGTACATATAAAAATGCTGAACACCCTAAGTAAAGTATGAAGCCTTGATTGGGGTGCAACTTGGATTTGTGGTCCTCTTGTTCTCAAACTCTATTTTTCAGATCCTTTAGTCCTTTGCCCGAGGGAACCCAAGTTTGTGAAACTGCGGGACAGTTTCATAATGGCGCCCGAACTTGTGAACTCAGACACAGAGGATCTATAAAGGACACACTGTCAAAGCAGAGCTCTGCCTAAAGAATTCAGAAGAAAAGGATAAAGATCGTACACCATTCTACATGGTAGGTAATTTTGATGCTAGCGCTGGCCTTATTTTTATATTGTAGAAGTATTTCCATTTAAGAAGGGTTATGGGGCTAGGTTGAGTTGGCGTTGACCCGGTGTCTAATTTTCCTAGGAATTGTGACAGTGAGGATTGGGTTTGAATGAATTAAAAGGCAGAGATAAAGAATGTAGAAAAGTTGCTCCAGGCAAGGGGACTCAGGGTAGATAAAGATGCATTAAAAGAACTCTCAGATGAGATAGAATCCTGTTGCCTGTGGCTTCAGGAAGTAAGAATGTTAAATAAAAGACTTGGGAAAAGATTGGAAGAGCTCTGAGAAATAATGAGGTGGATGGATTTACTCTCTGCCTTTGGGCACTTGTACAAGAGATCATAGAGGAGAGAGATAGAGCATCAGAAATGAATCTAGCTCTTAGGACTCGGAGAGCACAGATACAGAAAGCAAAGAGAGTTAAAATTCTTCCTCAGAAAGCAGATCTACTAGGTCTCATAGAGAGAAGTGGCATGCAACATCTGCTCCCTCTAGGTCCACTTTGATAGGAGAGAAGGCTCAGAGAGATTTACAATTAAGTAAATTGGAGTTTGAAATCAAGTTACAGAAATTGAATAATAAGTTGAATGAGCTAAAGGCGGTATCAGGCAAAAGAAAGGACAGCTATCTAGAGACAGGCCATTCACCTTTAGAGAGAACAATTAATCAGGCTCTCGAAAATGGGCAGGACACTTCGGGAGTGCTAGTGTTTCCTGTAGCGGAATGGTTTGATCAGCAGAACGAGAGGTATCGGCAGTATCAGACCTTAGAATTCAAGGTGATAAAAGATCTAAAAGAAGCAGTGGCTCAATATGGTCCAAAGGCCCCATTTACACAGGCACTTTTGGACAATGTAATAGAGTCAAAGTTAACACCTCAAGATTGGAGAACTTTGTGTAAGGCTACATTGCAAGGAGGTGATTTTTTACTTTGGAGTTCAGAATGGTGGGAAATTAGCAAAAGGACAGCTGTGTGGAATGTTCAGTCAGGCAATCCAGGATGGAATCTAGACATGATCCTGGGAGAAGGGGAGTATGAATGAAATGCTAGACAGATTGAGTATCCTGCTGGGGTATATGCACAAATTGCGACGGTGGCAAGAAGGACTTGGATTCAATTGCACATGAAAAGTGAGGTTGGTGGAAGTCTAGCTGGCATCCGACAAGGTCCAGAGGAGCTTTTTCAAAATTTCATAGCCAGGTTACAGCAAGCTGCGGGCAGAATCCTTGGAGATTCTCATATGGATGGTCTGCTTATTACACAATTAGCTTATGAAAACGCGAATGCAGCATGCAGAGCAGCTATTCAGCCACACAAGGGTCAGATGGATTTATCTGGATATATTCGCCTTTGTGCAGATATTGGACCTTCCTATAATCAAGGTCTGGCTATGGCAGCTGCATTGCAGGGAGCTACGGTTCAAGAGATCCTGGTGGAAAGGCAGGAGAATAAAGGATGTTTCATATGTGAAAGTCTAAATAATTTTAAAAATGATTGCCCTAGGAAATCAGGAGCCACAAGCAGGCAGCAATCAGGCATGGCCCCGAGAATCTGTCCTCATTGCAGGAGAGGGAAGCATTAGGCCAAAGATTGTAGATTTAAAAATGGCTTTCAAGACAATACCTGATTGGAAAACGAGTGATGGGGCCAGCTCCAGGCCCCCTTTTTAAAACAACAGGCAGCATATGGGGCCATGAGGCTGCCACTCAGCCAAGGAAATCCATCCTTGAACTTTTTAGGGCAACCTCAGGAAGTGCAGGAGTGGACCTGTATTCTACCTGCCACACAGTATTAATGCCAGAAATGGGAGTTCAAATTCTGCCCACTGGAGTTTTTGGGCCTTTGCCCACAGAGACTTGGGGATTTATTATAGGGAGAAGTAGAGTGATTGTGAATAGATTGCAGATTTATCCAGGTGTTATTGACCTCGATTATCAGGGGGAGATTAAGATTCTGGCTTCCTCACCTCGCGGTGTCATTACAGTACCTGCTAATCAGAAAATTGCTCAGCTTTTTTAATCTCTCTGCATCCAATGCCTTCTAATTTTGTTAATAATAAGAAAGGACAGAGTTGTTTTGGTTCTTCAGATGTATACTGGGTACAACCTATCACTAGTAAAAGACCTAACCTTAAATTAATTATTGAAGGAAAAAGTTCTGAAGGTTTAATAGATACTGGAGTGGATGTGACTATCATTAGAGGCCAAGACTGGCTCTCAACTTTGGGTTTTGTCTGAGACAATTACTCATCTCCAAAGAATTGGTTATGCCAATAACCCAAAACGAAGCTCTAAGCTTCTAACCTCGAGAGATGAGGAAGGTAATTCAGGACAAATTCAGCCTTATGTTATGTCAAATCTGCCTGTTACTCTGTGGAGGAGAGATCTGTTGTCACAAATGGGTCTTGTCTTGTGCAGCCCTAATGAAGTAACTAATAAACAGAGGTCAAAACAGGACATTAGAACATCTGGAGGCCCTAAGCCTTATCTTAATAATAAAGGTTTGAAGAATTTTCCATGATGGCCACTATCTCACCTGTGTCCCATGCACATAAGATTCAGTGGATTAATAATATTCTAGTGTGGGTTGATCAGTGATCTTTATCTCAAGAAAAGATAGAAGCTGCTTTTTTGCTAGTGCAGGAGCAATTGGAGGCAGGACATCTGAGGGAATCCATTTCCCCGTGGAATATGCCAATATTTGTTATCAAGAAAAAACCAGGTAAATGGAGACTGTTACAAGATCTAAGAAAGGTAAATGAAATAATGATAGTTATGGGAACATTGCAAACTGGACTTCCATCTCCAGTGGCAATTCCAAAAGGATTTTAAAAGATAGTTATGGATTTAAAAGATTGTTTCTTTACAATTCCTTTGCACCCTGAGGATTGTGAGAGATTTGCTTTTAGTGTTCCATCTGTTAATTTTAAAGAACCTATGAAAAGATGTCAATGCGCAGTTCTTCCTCAGAGCATGGCTAATAGTCCTATGTTATGTCAAAAGTTTGTGACACAAGTCATTGATCTTATAAGGAAAAAATGGTCAATGATATATATTGCCCATTACACAGATGATGTCTTATTAGCAGGAAAAATCCTCAGGATGTACTTTTATGTTATAGAGACTTACAAGTTGCCTTAAATGAGAAGGGACTGCAGATAGCTCCAGAAAAGGTGCAGACTCAGGATCCGTATAATTATTTAGGCTTTACATTCACGGATCAAGCTGTTATTCCCCAAAAGATAGTTATTCATAGAGACAGATTAAAAACCTTAAATGATTTTCAAAAATTATTAGGTGATATCAATTGGCTTTGTCCCTATCTAAAGCTTACTACAGGAGAATTGAGACATTTATTTGATATTCTGAGAGGTAATGCTGATTCAAATTCTCCTAGATTTTTGACTAGAGAAGGAATGTCAGCGTTACAACAGGTAGAAAGAGCTATTGAAGATCAATTTGTTACTTACATAGATTATTCTTTACCATTGCATTTGTTAATTTTCAACACAACTCACGCTCCTACAATGTTGTTATGGCAAAAAGCACTTCTCATGTGGCTACATTCAAGGGTATCTCCTAAAGGTAATATTTTACCATATTATGAGGCTGTAGCCCACATGATCATGCTTTGTAGGAAGCAAGCACTGATTTATTTTGGCAAAGAGTCAGATGTTATCATTTAGCCTTTTACTTTAGAGCAAGATTCCTGTTTAAAACAGAATAGCACAGACTGGTTGCTTGCTCAGATAGGATTTCAAGGAATTATAGATAATCATTATCCTCAGGATAAACTGATAAAGTTCTTAAATGTGTATGAAGTGATATTTCCTAACGTGACTTCCTTACAGCCTTTGAGTAATGCCCTTGTGATATTTACTGATGGTTCCTCTAAAGGCCGAGCTGGATATCTTATGAATAATCAACAGGTAGTCATAGAAACTCCTGGTCTCTCAGCTCAGTTAGCTGAATTAACAGCAGTATTAAATATGTTTCAGGCTGTGACTGATGCTTTCAATCTTTCCACTGATAGCCTATATGTGGCACAGCCAGTTCCTTTGTTAGAAACATGTGGTACATTTAATTTTAATACTACAGCAGGATCTTTATTTTCACAATTACAAAGTGTCATTCTTGCACAAAAAAATCAGTTTATATTGGTTATATATGAGCACATTCTGGCCTTCCTGGACCATTGGCTGCAGGCAATAATTGTATTGACAGAGCTCTGGTAGAATAAGTTTTAGTTTCAGATCCTGTTGCACTAGCTAAACGGGATCATGATAAATTCCATCTGTCTAGCCAGACTCTGAGGCTTATACATAAAATTTCCAAAGAGCAAACAAGAATGATTGTAAAACAATGCCATAATTGCGTTATTTTATCTCCAGCTCCACATTTAGGGGTAAATCCAAGAGGCCTTATGCCTAATCATATCTGGCAGATGGATATAACTTATTATGCAGAATTTGGAAAGCTTAAATATGTACATGTCTGTATTTATACTTGTTCAGGATTTATATTTGCTTCTCTGCATACAGGAGAAGCCTCTAGAAAAGTAATTGATCATTGTTTACAAGCCTTTAATGTTATGGGCTTACCTAAAGTCATTAAGACAGACAATGGGCCAGCTTACTCTGGCAAAAATTTCACGTCACTTTGTAAAGATTTTGGCATCAAACATAAAATTGGAATTCCCTATAATCCTATGGGACAAGAGATCGTTGAACGTGCACACCACATTCTTTTTTTTCTTTTTTAACTTTTCTTGCATTATGATGAGAAAAGTTACATGATTCCAATTTGTCTGAATTTGTTAACATTTAAAAACATATTTTAAGTATATAGAATTAAATCACATTCTTGTTTCCCTTTTGTACCCCCACTCCTCGCAGAGACCCCCTCTTCAATACCTACAATATCTTTTTTTCACAGCAATAGTGAAAATACATACGTTTTTCTCAGTATAAATTTCAAATAACTCCAAATATATTAACTGTATATTTGAAAATAATACATCACTACTAGTATTTTCTTAAATGAACATAAATATGTAAAGTCTTTTTGTTTGTTTGTTTTGTATTTAGTAGAGTTTAAAATCTTGGTTCTTTCTGTGGTACAACAAGCCCAAAATAAGAACAATTTTTAGACATTGGATTTCATTGTAGTAAGGCTATTCTTCAATGACCCTCAAATCACCAAAAGGATTTTACTTCCATCTTAGCTAAGCTGAGAGTTGACAGTTCTGCTGCACCAAGGAATGAATTGTAGGCATGATTTTTGGATACAGACTTCCTGCTATGGTCAAAACTATTTGACTTGAGTGACTTTATTGTCAGCCCACAGAGAACAGGTTACATTCATTTAAGAAATAGTGTGTGTATTAAGATAGTCTATCCATAAAATCATTCACCAACTGTTTCAATGAAC
>JADRCD010189520.1:2301-13509 GCA_019843815.1 Montemys delectorum
TTGTTGTTGTTGTTGTTGTTGTTGTTGTTGTTGTTGTTGTTCCAGATGAATTTGCAAATTGCTCTTTCTCACTCTGTGAAAAATTGAGTTGGAATTTTGATAGGAATTGCATTGAATCTGTAGATACTTTCGGCAAGAGGGCCATTTTTACTATATTAATCCTACCAATTCATGAGCCTGAGAGATCTTTCCATCTTCTGAGATTTTAAATTTCTTTTTTCAGAGACTTTAAGTTCTTGTCATACAGATCTTTCATTTGCTTAGTTAGAGTCACACCAAGGTATTTTATATTATTTGTGACTATTGTGAAGGGTGTTGTTTTCCTAATTTCTTTCTCAGCCTGTTTATCCTTTTTGTATAGGAAGGCCACTGATTTGCTTGAGTTAATTTTATATCCAGCTACTTTGCTGAAGTTGTTTATTAGGTTTAGGGGTTCTCTGGTGGAATTTTTGAGGTCACTTAAGTATATTATCATATCATCTGCAAATAGTGATAATTTGACTTCTTCCTTTTCAATTTGTATCCCTTTTGATCTCCTTTTGTTGTCTAATTGCTCTGGCTAGGACTTCAAGTACATTATTGAATAGGTAGGGAGAGAGTGAGCAGCCTTGTATAGTCCTTCTTAAAATCCTCTATCAACATCATCAGTTATGATTTTAAATCCAAATCTTGCTTTTCTGGTGTGTTGGGGTATCCAGGACTTGCTATGATGGGATAACTGGGTTCTGATGGTGCCAAGTAACCTTGGTTTCTGTTGGTAATGTTCTTGTGCTTGCTTCTTACCATCTAGTAATCTCTGGTGTTAGATGTTCTTGCTGTCTCTGGCTGGAGCTTGTTCCTTCTATGGGTCTGTAAGCCTTCTGGAGACCAACTCTCTCCTGCAGAGAGGGCTGCAGAATAACCCCACCTCCTGGGTGTAGGTGGAGGCAGGAAAGACCAGGTCCCAGATGCTCTGCTGCTTCTGCAGCCTGTGTGCTCCTGGCTAGTCCCACTTTAGACAGTCACCCAAAAGAAAATAGAGAGCTCCCCTGAGTCCTGGGGTCAGAGCACTCCCTGGAGACAAGATCTCCCTTGGTAGGAAAGGTGCACAGAGGGCTGCAGAACAGCCCCACCTTCCTGGTGCCAAACTCTTGCCTTTTTACAGTCTAGGGTTTGTTTACATTTTCTCCTAGCCAATTAAGCCATTTTGGTTTTCATGTTATAACCCCAAGTTAAATGATCATACAAAATAATATTGTATTTAAAGCCATAATCTTCTAGAATACAATTTTCTTCCCAGCCACACTCTAATCCTCAGTATTTCATGTTCTATGTCATCAAGTGACTCTATTTTCTGGAAATAAAGTGATCTGTAACAGTAAACCTTTCTCCTGAGTTATAAATATTCTAGCTCAAAAATGGCTAGCCATGAGCTAATGCAGAAGTTGTGGGAGTGAGTCATCTATCTTCTTTAGCAGGTGTTCAGAGTGACAATCCCAGTGTAAAAGTCTGCCCTCCATGGCCCTGGAAGGCTCTGCTGGCATCCCTTTCCCGAGATACTGTATGCCGGAATAATTGGTAGAGTTAAGTGAATGCAGGTCCCTCTTTTCACTGTGTTCCTCTCGAATGCCTCAGCATTAGGAGGCAATTCATCTTGCTTTTGTATAGTGGTGCACAGGTTTCTTAAAGAGAGAATTTAGGTTTCTCTTTCTGTTCAGAAATAGGCAGTTCTCAGGTTCACAGCATTCAAAGTCTTCATGGGACAGTTCGACCAGCCACATAATCAGGCTTAAGAAAATCCCCTTCTGTTGCTTTGTCCATCTTCCTTCCTTTCCCTTGGAGACGAAGCCTATTGTAAAGGCCTGTGGACAGTTAGACCAGCCACATAAGCAGGCTCTTTCCATCTTCCTTTCCTTTCTTTTGGAGACAGAGCCTATTGTAAAGGCCTGTGGACAGTTAGACCAGCCACATAAGCAGGCTCTTTCCATCTTCCTTTCCTTTCTTTTGGAGACAGAGCCTATTGTAAAGGCTTGTGGATTCTTCTAAGGATGTTGTCTTCATGGAGATTACATTCAGCTCTCTAAAAAGAAACACGTCACTGTCATTAGTAGCTCCTGGGAATGAATCATGAACTATTTCAGAAAAATTCATTGTGGGATCAACGGCCTTGATACAGAGCACCCTTGTAGAAAGTGAACACTGTTAACCACTTGAAACACAGTTTAAGTGGACATCAATTGAAACACCCTCACAAGGATACTGTTGTTACATATTCTAGATTAGAAGGCCCAATGACACCATACAACGTGGCCGTATGCTACCTTTGCATGCCTACCTCCAACAGCAAGCTACCATTTCTCCTGAGCTTCAAGAATGGTCTCTAATATATGCCCAGTAAAACTGTTGCCAAAATGAAGGGATACGTAGCTGAAAGGAAGTTAGGCATTCTAATAAGAAAGCCATTTCTTTTTGATAGCTTAGCAATTAGGATTTATTCTTCACTATCCCTTATGGTCAGGACATAATGCGTGGGTTAATCAGATATTCTGAACCCTTGTTTATTGTAGCGATGACACAGTATCCTAGGGTTGATTGATTCACAAATAGTTAATACAAAACCAAGAAGAGCACTATTTCTTCTGTTACCAAGTAAGGGATCTGGCAGGTACTTCCTGCTCAGGACTGTTGTGTCTGTTGGCTATGCAAGTCATGCAGACTTAGAAAAGTCTGGCTAATAGGATACCAGAAACAGAATTTATCACAGCACTCAAGAGCTGACTCAAAGAAGCTAACAAAGTCTCATCATTTTTATGACTTAAATATAATAAATATAATTAAATATAATTAATATAATCAAATATGGTAAAATTGGAGGACCTTCCACTTTCTAAACTAAAACAGCTAAGTAGAAAGAGGAAAGAAAAACTATGTTTTGATAATCCATTGGTGGGGGAGCTTCTAGTATATGAGAGCTGTCTTAAATTTTAAAAAGCTTCAAAGGCATTTGCAGTATTTTTAATCCTACTTTACAACAATTTACACTTTAAAACAGATAACCTAGAAAATATTAAAAACTATGTTGACCAATGTGGAACCATGGTATGTATATGTATATCACCGTGCTCTGCAGCGTGTATACCACGGGGCTCTGGTTCTCCGGAGGTTGTGTTTTGGAGGTACTCCATCTCTGCTCTTTTTTGTCAGTTGCAAGCTGAAACTCAGGATGTGCCGAAATACATAAAAGATACTTAAAAGATAGTTGAGGCCACTCTTGAGGCAGGAAGAGCTTGAAGAAAGAAAATGTCTTTGTCGATGGCGCCATCCTGCAAACCTCTGATCTAGTGAGCTATCCGTTTGTGGCCGTGTGCTCTGCTGACACGTAGGTGCTACTCCCAAACATCTGGTCTAGTCAGCTGTCCACGGCGGCCGTGCCCTCCGCCGATACTTATTTTTGTACTGTGATCACTTGTGTTAACTCAGGTCTTGTAAGGTGACCTAACTTTGAAATTGTTGAAATGCACCTCAGGATCTCTCAGTGTGGATCCCTACTAGCCCCACATCCTGTCTATTCTAAGGTATCCAGCGTCCAGCTGCAGCTCAGCATTTTCAGGTTTGGGAGAACTGACTTTCCCTAGGGAGCCAGTCAAGGTGGGGAGCCTGGAAACCTACTCTGCGCTTAGCTGGGCTCAAGGTGTTTCTTTGTGTAACTATTCTGAAGCAATAAGAAATTGTTTGTATTAACAAATGACGTGGATTTAATTGATCTAAAAACAAACAAAAAACAAACCAACAACAACAACTACAACAAAACCAAAAACCCACAAAATCCCTTATTGTGCTGTGACTGACAGGCAAAGAGGCCTGGCCATTCTCCCTACTGGAGAAATGAAGCACAGGAGACTTCAAATGACCATTTGTTTTAAATCTGCGCCAGATGTGCTCATTGTTTTGAGCTGTGTCAGGTGTTATGAAACCTACTGTCCTAGTGTATTCAAAGAAAGGGGTGTTTCCAAGTGGTCAGTTTTCTTTTCTTTTCTTCACACATGAGGACTTTATGCCACTCACCCTTCCTCTCCTCCAACTCTTCCTGTGCCCCGACTTACTATCAAATTCAAGACCTTTTCTTTTTTAATTACATTGACATACATAAACACTCTCACACACACACACACACATATATATACAACCTCCTAAGTCCATTTGGTGTTGCTCCTATGCACATATGTATCTTAGTTAGTATTTCTACTGCTGTGATTAAAAAAACACCTTCACCAAAAAGTACATTGGAGATAAAAAGGACTTATTTCCCCTTATGACTCTTGAGTCACACTCCATCACTGAGGGAAGTCAGAGCAGGAACTAATACAGAGACTAACAAAGAGTGCCATCTTCTGCCTTGCTTCTCGAAGCTTGCTCAGCTTGCTTTCTTACACCATCCAGGACCATGAGCTAAGGGTGGCATAGCCCCAGGAAGCTGTGCCCAAGTCATTAATCAAGAACATGCACCACAGGCTTGCACAGGCCAACCTGGTAGACTCATTTTTCTCAAGGGAGGTTCCCTCTTCCAAAATGACTCTTGATTGTGTCAAGTTGACAGAAAACTAGCCAGCACAACTGGTGTCATTGTGCACGTCTTATTGAGGCAGCCTTATTGAGACTTCATGAGTGCCATTTCCCTGCCATGTCTAGAAGACAGTGCCTCACAGCAGGCATCCTGATGGTCTGGCTCTTATAATCTTTCAACTCCCTCTTCCACAATGTTCCCTGAGCCAGGAGTTGTGTTGCAGATGTACTAATTGCGGAGTTCCCTATTTAGACCAGTGGTAGATCTCTGTAGTAGTCTACCTAGGCTGCAAAAGAAGATTCTTGGGTGAAGGGTAAGAGCTACACTTATCTCTGGATATAAGTATAAACATTTAGATTATAATCAGAAATAATATTGGTTTAGGAGAATAGCAGTAATGGGATGTCCTCTCGAGTATACGACCCCTCCAGCCTCCTGGCTATTCAGTACCAGGCACAAATCCACTCCTGTTGAGCTGCCCTTCAGTCCAATTAGACAACTATCGTTTGCCCCCAAGATAGAAGCACCACTATTGCCACACTTGGGATAGCCCATTAGGTCACTAGTTATGCCATTGACTAATGGTATACTAACTGCTGCTAACTACATTTTAGAGTGTGGGGCCCAGATATTAAAATCGGTTTATTTACTCTTCCATTTTGCCATTCAGATTTTAATGTGCTTTGTTCAAGACATTGTTTTACATTCTATGAATCTAACAAATATAAATATAAAAGTAAATATAAAAATGTAGCATGTTATGTTCTATGAATATAACAAATGACCAATATTTGTAAATAAATAACTTTAACAACACAAAGAAGTAACAAAGCTCTAAGCTGAGTATAAGCAACAGCTATGAGGGCTCACCTAAGGGTCATGCGCTAAGTGAAAAAGAATTTGGAACCACGTATTACCATATGCCTGTAATCAAAACCCTACATGGGCTGGGGCAAGGAGGATCATGAGTCAAAACCAGCCTGGATTACATAGGCAGATTATATCAAAAGAAAAGAAAAAAGGCATGGGGATATAATGGTTGAGTCAGAAAAGTCCCTGCTACATGAGATTGGGTCCCGAGAATGCACCAGTGTCTGTAACTCCAGTGCTGAATCCTTGAAACTCACTGCCTAGCTAGCCTAGCTGAATCAGTAGGATTCAGATTTAGTGAGAAACCTTGTCTCCTAGCCCAGTCATCATCAGAGAAGCTTCATCCAGCAACTAAAGGGACCAGATGCAGAGACCCGCAGCTAACCATTAGGCAGACCTTGGGGAACCCTGGAGAAGAGGGGGAAGAGGATTGTAGGAGCCAGAGGTGTTGAGAACACCAGGAGAACATGGCCCACAGAATCAACTAAGTAGGGCTCACAGAGACTGAAGTGGCAGTCACAGAGCCTGTGTAGGTCTGAGGCTAGGTCCTCTGCAGATGTTACGTTGTATAGCATGGTGTCCTTCTGGAACTCCAGCTGAGATGTCTCTGACTCTTTGCCTCCCCTTGGGACCCTTTCCCTCATACTGGCTTGCCTCATCCCAACTTAACATGAGGGTTTGTGCCTAGTCTTATTGCAATTTGTTATGCCGTGTTTGGTTCGTATCCCTGGAGGCCGGCTCTTTTCTGAAGGAAAACAGAGAAGCCATGAATCTGGGGGAGAGGGGGACAGTACTGGGGGTGAACTGGTTCCAAATCCTTTTTTCCCTGGAAGAGGGGAGAGGAGGGGGGGAAACTGCAGTGCACATGTATAAGAGAAGAATACACATTTAAAAATTAAATAAGGGTAGAGCGACTAAGGAAAGACACTCAACACTGACCTCTGGCCTGAATATGCACACACACACACACACACACACACACACACCGAAACACAACACACATATCCACCCAAAGGGGACAGGGGGCGTACTCACAAACAATGGCATTCGAAATATAGAAAAACTTCTCTTCCTCAATGTCCACTAAAGCTCTGCGTTGTCACACTGTGCTACACCAGTTTATAGCCTTGTCGTTGTTGTTGTTGTTGCTGTTGTTGCTGTTGCTGTTGCTGTTGCTGTTGCTGCTGCTGTTGTTCAATACAGCTGCCTAAACATGACCTGAATAAGAATAACACCAATAGACATGGTAACATGTTTGGAGGGCAGCTCAGAAGACCTCAACCCTACACAGAGAACTACAAGCAGCTAAGGAAAGCTGAGAGTGAGAAAAATAGTTTCCTCCTGAAATTAAAAGTGTGTGCACATGTGCGTGCATGTGTGCGGGCATGAGTGTGTGTGTGTGTGTGTGTGTGTGTGTGTGTAGCATTGTACTAAGCAGGTTATATTTGTGTATTTAGGAAATGTAATATGAACATAAATATGTAATGAAAATATATATTAGAGAGATAGAAAGATAGATATACATAAACATAAAGAAAAAGAAATCAAGAATTTGAGTGAGAGCAAAGGGGCGCATGAAATGTAGGGTTTGTACTGATGAAAGAGAAGGGGGATAGAATATGAGTATACTGAACTGACTAGAACAAAAAGTATCAGTGTGCGCCACACATGGTCTGGACGCTGGAGGTGGGAACACAATGTTATTTTCCCAATGACTCAAAGTCAATATGCACTCTGGTATTTTCCGTGTTATCCTAACCCTTCATCTGGTTGCTGCCATTGCTCTTCAAAGCCGACCCTGACTTGTCATCCTGCAATGTAATGTCTCCTTCCTGCCTCTTTACAATGGAAGCCTTCCTGCAATGTGCACAAAAATTCAATTTCTCAATGTTTTCTCACAGCTCAATCTACCTTATCTCAGATGGGTGGGCTCACTCCAAAGCAGAGTCTCAGAGTTTCTCTGCTGCAAACTTCAGGGTCTGCTTACCGGGGAGGGAAGGTGGACAGGAAACGGAAGTGAGATTTGCTGCTCTCTTGAAATCAAGAATTTGAAAGGCCTGACGAACATTAGAAACAGATTTTTGTTTTATTTTTGTTTTTTCTTTTAAATAAAATGCGTAACATTTTCCCTTTTGTCTTTCTTTAAGCTGCCTGCCTTGTCCTTGGCTGTATGATTTTCCCTGATGGCTGGGATTCAGACGAAGTAAAACGGATGTGCGGGGAGAAGACAGACAAGTACACACTTGGCGCCTGCTCAGTCCGCTGGGCTTACATCCTGGCAATCATCGGAATCTTGGACGCCCTGATCCTCTCGTTTCTAGCGTTTGTGCTTGGGAACCGACAAGACAGCTTGATGGCAGAGGAACTTAAGGCAGAAAACAAAGGTAAGAAAGATTTCTCAAGGAGCTCTTACTGGATGACTTGAACACAAACAGTAACCCAAAACAGAATAAAGCCACTGCCCTCTCCCTCTTGCCCGGCAAGACCTCTCTCCTGCATTCTCGTGTGCACTTCTGTTAATGCTCTTGATTCTAAGACTTCTCTGCATTACAATATCCTATCTTTCTGAGCCCCCTTATCTTCCTGGGGCTAAGTCCATTGAGACTGTTTAAGAAGTTTTCCTTCTCTACTGCCTTAACTGTCAGGAGTTAATGACTAACAGGCAACATTGGGGAAGGGATGTCTATTGGATTGAATGGAATGTGCTTCCTCTCTGTGGGTATGGCATCTGGGAGAAGGGATTCCCATCCCTGGTAGCTTTGGAGAGTATAGTAGTACCCCAGTTGACTAGACTTCTCGATGTGTTATCTGGGTAACCAGCTCCTCAGATTTCCTTTCAAAATGAAATTGTCTACTGAAATACAAGTAAACTTTGAGAAAGAACAAGACACTGATTGTTGATTAATACCTAAGTATATTAGAGTAGGTGACTAAGATTTAGTTTGTCACTATTCAAGGTGAATCTTGTATTTTTTCTTTCACACTCCTAAACCTATTCTTTAGGGTAGAATTTTAATGCCAAGAATTTGTTATAGCCTTTAGATTTGTGTAATGAATTTAATCCTTATGTCCCGGGGTGGGGAATGTCTTGGTGGTGGTGGTTGATTTTTGAGATAGTGTCTTTCTCTATAGCTCAGATTGACCTCAAACTCTTAAGCCTCCTCTCCTGATGCAGCCTCCTGAGTCCTCAAACTGCAGGCATCACCCACCGTGCCTGGCCCTTCCTGTTATCTTCAATATTTATGCTTCACATTTACATTACTGCCTTCAGTTGAGGAGCTCTTCCTAGCTTTTTGCTACTAAGAACTATAAAGTTTAGATACTACTTCAGGTAGGTGCTAATTTGAAGTATCCCTTAGTATTTTTAAAAGCCCTCTAACAAAAATATATATATTATCCTGTACATGAACATCTCGTGTGATGGCGACATAGCCAGCTTCACAGGTGGCCGTCATTGTCCATGCTTGTAAAGCAGGAACATGAAAAGGCAAATGGAGTGCCAAAAGGACAGCAGACACCCAGGAACTTTCACTCCCTGTCTTGTAGGCACAGCATGCATTAGTTTAGTTAATCCCAGCAAGAATGTTAAAAGCACAAAAATAACTCACAGGGAATGCAGCTAAAACTTCCAAAACACAAAACTACCTTTCCCTTGAGGTTCACCCTTCTAGATTTAAAAAAACACTCAGTATAAAATAACGGTTATAGCTTTGTTTGTGTTACAAATTTAGTACTTTTGTGCAGTCATTAATCTATTTTTATAAACTTAATTATTTTATAAATAAAATAAAAACATTACACACCCAAATTAGCCAGACCCAAAGCTTCTAGAACTTACTGAACATATATGCAATTAGAATTAGCACTCTAGAAGCTGGAAAGCTTCGAACTAGATTTTACACTTTTGCTATTGAATATATGTTATGTATTTATCTACACTAAGAAAAATCCATAGAAAATTAGGATTAGAAAAAACAGCTTTATAGTCTCTTTCATAACTTTCATCTACTACCTGCCTTCAGTAGTTCCTCATCCTCTAATATTTAGCTTGTCTTACATGTTTTGTTTCCTATGTATGTGTATTAGTCATGCACTCATTAATTACACTCTCTGCTTGGAACTCTCATCTGTCTCTGTGGTCTGTTGGATAGACTCTGCTTTCTGTCTTCTTCCTCCATGTGAACTGGTGAGGACTGCTCAGGTTTGCCTAACTACCTTTCTGGAGGAATGAGTCCCAATCTGCTTTGTTCTGCACACATGTGAATCCTTGCAGCCTCCAGGACAGCCAGTGATGGGACAGAATGTTACTTGGTCCCTTTAACGTTCAAAGTCACACTGAAAACTGATCTTCTTTGACCACGCATACAAGAAAATTCAGGAAAATAGAGTTCAAGTCAGTAGCAGGTGATCTGCCACATCAGAGCGAGCCCTGGAAGGCCAGAAAGCATCAGACTGCGGTGAAACACTTTCCAGTCCAAATTCCTGAATTTGAGCCTCTAAAAAGATAACAGCTTTGCTCTGCACACTTGCCAGGCCCTTGTACATTAGAGTCTCTATAAATCAGGTCAAGATTTCTAAGCTCTGTATGAAATTTAACCAAACCTAGGCATTTCTGAGAAATTATCCAAGATTTACTGTTGCTGTACAAAGCAGCCTTTGTTGTTTGGTATTAGTTAATAATTTGTTGAGGTGGCTCGGGTTCCTTCCGGTCTCTCTGGGCTGGTGTCCTGAGCGGACCTTGGGCACAAGCTCTGCAGCCAGTCCCACAACACCCAGAGGAAGCTCCACTCCCAGGAGCTCTGACACTCTCAGGATCAGAGGTGAGGGGGACCCAATATCTGTCCCAACACCTGAGTAACTGGGACCTGAGGGACCAGGCACACAGGAACTCCACCAGCAGAGTGACTGAGGTTCCTTCCTGTCTCTCTGGGCTGGTGTCCTGAGCAGACCTTGGGTGCAAGCTCTACAGCCAGTCCCACAACACCCAGAGGAAGCTGCTGCACTCCCAGGTGCTCTAACAAGCCCAAGGTCACAGAATCCCAAAATCACAGGGTCACAGAGACTGCCTGACTCTGAGGAGTTCTGATACAACCAGGATCACAGGAAGGACTGACTCCAGTCAGAATTAGCAAGGGCAGGTAGGCCTAGAAATAACCAGATGGCAGGGGGCAAGTGTAGGAAAATAAACAACACAAACCAAGGTCACTTGGCATCATCAGAACCCAATTCTCCCACCGTAGCCAGTCCTGGATACACCATCACACCGGAAACGCAAGATTCACATATAAAATCACTTACCAAGACGATGATACAGGACTTTAAGAAAGACATAAATAGCACCCTCAAAGAAATACAGGAGAACACAGGTAAAGACCTAGAAGCTCTTAAAGAGGAAACACAAAAATCCCTTAAAGAACTACAGGAAAACACAATCAAACAGGTAAAGGAAATGAGCAAAACCATACAGAATCTAAAAATGGAAACAGAAACAATAAAGAAATCAGAAAGAGAGAAAACCCTGAAGATACAAAACCTAGGAAAGAAATCAGGAGTCTCAGATACAAGCATCACCAACAGAATACAAGAGATAGAAGAGAAAATCTCAGGGACAGAAGACACCATGGAAAACATTGACACAACAGTCAAAGAAAATGCAAAAAGCAAAAAGCTCCTAACCCAAAACATCCAGGAAATCCAGGATGCAATGAGAAGACCAAACCTACGGATAATAGGTATAGAAGAGAGTGAAGACTCTCAATGTAATGGGCCAGTAAATATCTTTAACAAAATTGTAG
>JADRCD010189521.1:1648-19441 GCA_019843815.1 Montemys delectorum
TTTTTTTCTTCCCTATCTAGTGTTAGGGAATTGAAAGGGTGGAAGAAAAGGTATAGAGAAGGGTGAAAGAAAGAAGAACCAACAAAGTATCCAGTGTCCAGCTACACAGATCGTTGCCAGATTCCTTTCTCTCCCTCCTTCCCTCCCTCCCTCCTTCCCTCCCTCCCTCCCTCCTTCCCCCTCTCCCTCCCTCCCTTCCTCCCTTTTGTTGATGATAACTATTGAGACGAAATATTATGAAAAAAATCAGTACTTAAAAAAATCTAAATACAATTTGCAAATTAATTTGGAATGACAAAAGCCCAGGATAGCTAAAACTATTTTCAATAATAAAAGAACTTTTGGGGAAATCACCATCCCTGACCTTATGCTGTATTACAGAACAATTGTGATAAAAACTGTATGGTATTGGTACAGAGACAAGCAGGTAGATCAATGGAATAGAATTGAAGACTCAGAAATGAATCCACACATCTATGGTCACTTGATTTTTGACAAAGGAGCTAAAGCCATCCAGTGGAAAAAAGATAGCATTTTCAACAAATGGTGCTGGTTCAATTGGTGGTTAGCATGTACAAGAATGCAAATCGATCCATTCCTTTCTCCTTGTACAAAGCTCAAGTCCAAGTGGATCAAGAACCTCCACATAAAACCAGATACACTGAAACTAATAGAAAATAAAGTGGGGAAGAGCCTCAACACATAGGCATAGGGGAAAATTTCCTGAACAAAGCACCAATAGCTTATGCTCTAAGATCAAGAATTGTCAAATGGGACCTCATAAAATTACAAAGCTTTGATGAGGGTGATCCCTTACCCACCTACTCATGCCTAGTCTCTGTAGCATTTCCCTACACTGGGGCACCAAGTCTTAACAGGACCAAGGGTCATCCCTTCCAGTGCTATCTGCTAAGGCAATCCTTGGCTACATTTGCAGCTGGAGCCATGGGTCCCACCATGTATACAATTTGGTTGGTGGTATAGTTCCTAGGAGCTCTGGGTGTACTGGTTGGGTTCATATTGTTTTTCCTATTGGATTGCAAACCCCTTTAGCTCCTTCATTCCCTTCTCCAAATCTGTAGTATTGAGATGGTTCAGAACATAAAGCACCTATTGCTCAAGCCTGACATCCTGACTTCAGTCCTTGGATTCCATGGTGGAAGGAGAGAATGACTCTTAAAATGTTGTCCTCTGACATCCACATGTGTTTCCCCCCCCTCTCTCTTTCTCTCTCTCTCCCCCAACCCTGTATCACTGAGTAGCTGTTGAGTCACCAGTAAACTCATGACACCCAGTTGATTATTCTATCCTGTGTGCAGTTGCTCAGTATACTATAGTATAGTCTGTTTCTCCTCTTTATAAATTCTACAGCTACAGAAGCTACATTTTAGCACTGCTGTGTTTCCAGAATGGGGCCTCCTGCTGCAATGTGATTGACAGGGAAACTGAGTGAATGAACTGAAGCCATCACCCTCTTACCTGAAGCAAACAACTGACTGTGGAATTCTGGACATTACTATAAAGCAATCATAACCATAGTGTGGATACAATATTGGAGTCAACCAGAGAGAATAGATGAGAACAGATTCGGGCTGCTTCAAAGGCAGTTACTCAACCATTTCAAAGCAAACAAGACAGGCACAGAAGTCGCCTTACTCTTAAGATGGCCACCTTTAATCTCTAGAGTTCATTGTAAGTTCAGCCTGAATGTGCTTAAATGAAAGGGAATTGAGAGCAGATGAAAATGCAACAGGTTGCAGGATAATTGTCTACTTGCTACGATGCTGTCACTAATTAGAGCAGAGCTCAATGAACTCGGCTTTGGGAACTGCTCCTGTGGTAACTAGCAGACACATCTGTGTGTACCAATCTGCATATTTGCTCACTTGCCAAAAATGTGAAGTGGAGGCCTGAATTAGTTCAGTTCACTCCATCACTTTGAAGCTGAAGGATCAGCTGAATTGGCAAAATGCTTCTCCCTCTTCCCACATCAAGCTGCATTTCATCTGTACGAGAACATTCAGAAGCAGCAACATGACAGCAGGTTGTCCAGAATAGTGAAGCAAGGAAGGCCTGCAGCTGTAGGGGGTGTGTGGAATACTCTCACTTCTCCAAATAGAATGTGGGGATGGCACCAAGGAGGAGACAGCTCGTTTGAAGCTTTATATGTATGCAGAATGCAAAACTGGTATTTTCTTAAAGGAAGAGCCCTAGGCCTTTTTGGCCATGTGTGCACTAATAGATGAGTACCTGGTTCATGTACTTAATTAAGAGTTGTGCTTCTGATAGAAATCAAGTTGAGCTTTCATTAGTCTCAGTGGTGCACACCCTAAAAGAATTTGCATGATTCTTTAATGCTGTGGTCATTTTATTTTATCATAGTTCTTAAACCACATTAATGCTGCTGCTATTTAGACTATACAGCAATGGAAAATTTCCTATTTGTGTTATTACTTAGGACATCTTCAAATGTTCTACGTATGAGCCTATGCTGCACTCTGTGGTCAAGGCAGTGCTATGAAGAAAGGGCTTGGTTTCTCTCTCACAATTCAGATTGAAAAACTCACAATGCTTCTGTTGGTTGACACAGAGTATAATGAACTTTAGGTTACTGAGTTACCTTTTGGGTTAAAAGTTTATTTCTGGTGTTGTGCCCTGAGTCCGTGGGAAACCCAGTTGAGCCCAAGAATGGTGAAGTCCACTGCAACTGGCAAGAGTCTTTTTATTATTTAGAGTCCCCCATCAACAATGTAGGTGCTAGCATGTGATGATGAGTTCAGAAAACGTTGAGTTTATATACAGTGTCCTTAGGAATTCTTTGAATGCTTAGGGTGAAGGGGAGTGTGGGAAGGAACTGAAGCTGGGAGGGGGATTAGAGAGTGTCTTTCATGGGGTTATCAGGAACTAATTTTATGGCCGGCCATAACTGTCTGTGACTCCTGATTACCTTTTTCTATGATTTAAATGTGGGGCCTTAATCATCTTTGAGTTTGTTATTTCTTTGTGGTCCCAAGGACAGGCACCTGAAGAGTTCACCATTTATCAGAGAGAGAAAGAGAGAGAGACAGAGACAGACAGAGAGAGAGAGAGAGAGAGAGAGAGAGAGAGAGAGAGAGAGAGAGAGAGAGAGAGGTTTTTGGTGACACAGAGGAGGGGAGGCTGTCTCAAGCTAGCATTTGGCTCCTCAGGATGTTTTCATTAAGGGGAGTTTTATGGATAGTGCCATTCTAAGGACAAATTGGGTTCCCTTGGAGGGGGAGGGAGCCCTGAGCTTGCTGCAGGGGTATGCAGTGCAGAAACCAGCTGCCTGCATATTGCCCTTGCCTGGGCCAGGAGGGAAAATGGGAGCTTCTCTGGGAAGAAACGCAGGGACAAACTGTCTGTACACAACACTGGAGTCTCTTTGGTAAGGCTTTAACCACAGAGAGCTAGCATTAGTAATTTGGGGTCTACAACACTGGTAAATGTCTTTACCAGCTACATCAGTTTTACTTTGGTTGCCAGAGAACAAACCAACCAATCAAATAAAATCCCCCAAAATCCCCAAACCCCAAAATATTGGTCATTACATATGCAAAAGATGATGGGAAGAAAGCATAGGGAACTGGTGGGATCCATCCCTCAGATGAGAAGCAGAGAGGGAGCTGTTTTACTTTATTCTGAAACCATGGTTTTTGCACTCACTGTTCTCTCTACCTGAAGCACTCTTCCCTTGGGTCCTATAAAAAATGGGACCATTTTATCTTCAGCTTCAGGTTAAATGGTGACTCCCCACAGCACCAGCCTGGGTTTCAAACCTTTTCATTGAAGTAATACCCATTCACCAATCATTTATTGGGGCATAGGTTTAGGTAAGACGATACGATACACTAGGATCCAGCATTTTAGCAGTGACTAAGCTAGGCAGTATGCCTACACTGAGGCAGTTTATGCAGATGGGAGCAGCATGCACAGTAACCATTATACCTGCCTCCACTGCAATGACCTGAGACTGTAGATGGTGATGAGGGATGGATCCTGGATGCAGGAAAAGGGGACAGGTGCATGAGCTAAGAGTAAGGCTGTGAGAACTAAGAATGTGGAACTTTTTCTCTAAGTAGCTCTTAGGGAATGAGGTGTGTGTTTTATCAAAAAACTCTGAAAAACTCAGAGGTCTATAACTTGTTTCATTCTACCATACTGGTTATTTTCTTTTGTCAAGTTGACACAAAGTAGTCACCTGAGCAGAGAGAATCTCAATTGAGAAAATGTCCCTATCAGATTGGCTTCTAGGCATGCCTTTGGATTATTGACAGAAGTGGGAGGGCCCAGACTATTGTAGGCAATACCAGTGGTTCTGAGTGGCCTAAGAAAGCAGGCTGAACAAGGCATGGGGAAAAAAACCAATCAGAAGAATTCCTCCCTGGCTCCAGCTTCTCTGCTCTTGCTTGACTTCCTGACCTGAATTTCCTCAGTGATGGACTGCGATGTGGAAGAACAAGCCAGATAGATACTTCCTTTCCCAGGTTGCTTTGGGTCAGAGCTTTAGCATAGCAACAAGTAGGCAAACAAATGAATCGATCACTCCGTGCGGTCTCCCAGGAGTGCTGACACAGGCTAACAGGCCCACAGGAGGAACATCAAAGATATGATCTACCAAGATGAACTCTTAATTCTGAACTTCTAAGCTCCAAATGCAAGGGCAACTACATTCATAAAAGAAACTTTAATAAAGCTCAAAGCACACCTTGCACTGCACCCAATAATAGTGGGAGATTTCAACACCCCACTCTCTGCAATGGACAGATCATGGAAACAGAAACTAAACAAAGACACAGTGAGACTAACAGAAGTAACGAAACAGATGGATTTAACATATCTATAGAACTTTTTATCATATAAAAAAAGGATATACCTTCTTCTCAGCACCTCATGATACCTTATCTGAAACTGAACATATAATTGGTCACCAATCAGGCCTCAACTGACACAAGACTATTGAAATAATTCCTTACATCCTATCACATCACCATGGACTAAGGCTGTTCCTCAATAACAGCATAAACAATAGAAAACCCACATACATGTAGAAGCTTAACAACACTCTACTCAATGATAACTTGGTCAAGGAAGAAATAAAGAAAGAAATTAAAGACTTTCTAGAGTTTAATGAAAATGAAGCCATAACATACCCAAACTTATGGGACACAATGAAAGCAGTCCTAAGAGGAAAAATAATAGCTTTAAGTGCCTCCAAAAAGAAACTGGAGAGAGTATACACCAGCAATTTGACAGCACATCTGAAAGCTCTAGAATGAAAAGAAGCAAATACACCCAAGAGGAGTTGAAGGCAGGAAATAATCAAACTCAGGGCTGAAATCAACCAAATGGAAACAAAAAGATCTATACAAAGAATCAACCAAATCAGGAACTGGTTCTTTGAGAAAATCAACAAAATAGATGAAACCTTAGGCAGACTAACTAGAGGGCACAGAGACAGTATCCTAATTAACAAGATCAGAAATGAAAAGAGAGACATAACAACAGACACTGAGGAAATCCAAAATATCATGAGATCATACTACAAAAGCCTATACTCAACAAAACTGGAAAACCTGGATGAAATGGACAATTTTATAGACAGATACCAGATACCAAAGTTAAATCAAGATCAGATCAATGATCTAAACAGTCCTATATCTGCTCATGAAATAGAAACAGTCATTAATAGTCTCTCAACCAAAAAGGGCCCAGGACCAGATGGGTTTAGTGCAGAGTTTTATCAGACCTTCAAAGAAGACCTAATACAATACTCCTCAAACAATTCCGCAAAATCGAAATGGAAGGTACACTACCCAATTCATTCTACGAAGCCACATTTACTCTTATACCTAAACCACACAAAGACCTAACAGAGAAAGAAAACTTTAGACCAATTTTCCTTATGAATATAGATGCAAAATTTCTCGATGAAATTCTTACAAACTGAATCCAAGAACACATCAAAATGATCATCTATCATGATCAAGTAGGCTTCATCCCAGAGATACAGGGATGGTTCAATATATGGAAATCCATCAGCATAATTCACTATATAAACAAACTCAAAGAAAAAAACCATATGATTATCTCATTAGATCCTGAGAAAGCATTTGACAAATTCCAGCACCACTTCATGATAAAAGTTTTGGAAGATCAGGAACTCAAAGCCCATACTTAAACATAGTAATAGCAATATACAGCAAACCAATAGCCAACATCAAATTAAATGGAGAGAAACTTGAAGCAATCCCACTAAAATCAGGGACTAGGCAAGGCTGCCCACTCTCTCCCTACCTATTTAATATTGTACTTGAAGTTCTAGCCAGAGCAATTAGACAACAAAAGGATATCAAAGGGATACAAACTGGAAAGGAAGAAGTCAAACTATCAGTATTTGCTGATGATATGATAGTATACTTAAGTGACCCCAAAAATTCTACCACAGAGCTCCTAAACCTGGTAAACAATTTCAGCAAAGTAGCTGGATATAAAATTAACTCAAGCAAATCAGTGGCCTTCCTCTACATGAAGGATAAGCAGGCTGAGAACAAATTATGGAGACAACACCCTTTCAGAATAGTCACAAATAATATAAAATACCTTGGTATGACTCTAACTAAGCAAATAAAAGATCTGTTTGACAAAAACTTCAAGTCTCTGAAGAAGGAAATTGAAGAACCCCTCAGAAGATGGAAAGATCTCCCATGCTCATGGATTGCCAGGATTAATATAGTAAAAATGGCCATCTTATCGAAAGCAATCTACAGATTCAACACAGTCCCCATCAAAATTTCAACTCAATTTTTCACAGATTTAGTAAGAGCAATTTTCAAATTCATCTGGAATAACAAAAAACCCAGAACAGCCAAAACTATTCTCAACAATAAAGGAACCTCTGGTGGAATCACCATCCCTGACCTTAAATTGTACTACAAAGCAATTGTGATAAAAACTGCATGGTATTGATACAGTGACAGGCAGGTAGATGAATAGAATAGAAGTGAAGAACCAGAAATGAACCCACAAACCTATCGCCCCTTGATCTTTGACAAAGGAGCTAAAACCATCCAGTTGAAATAAGACAGCATTTTCAACAAATGGTGCTGTCTCAACTGGCTGTTAGCATGTAGAAGAATGCAAATTGATCCATTCCTATGTCCTTGTACAAAGCTCAAGCCCAAGAGGATCAAGGAACTCCACATCAAACCAGAATCTACACTGAAACTAATAGAAAAGAAAGTGGGGAAGAGCCTCAAGCACATAGGCACAGAGGAAAATTTCCTGAACAGAACACCAATAGCTTATGCTCTAAGATCCAGAATTGACAAATGGGACCTTATAAAGTTGCAAAGCTTCTGTAAGGCAAAAGATACAGTCGATAGAACAAAATGGCAATCAGCAAATTGGGAATAGATCTTTACCAATCCTATATCTGATAGAGGGCCAATATCCAATACATACAAAACCTCAAGAAATTAGACTCCAGAGAACCAAATAACCCTATGAAAAAAATGGGGTATGGAGCTAAACAAAGAATTCTCAGCTGATGAATACCAAATGGCTGAGAAGCACCTAAAGAAATGTTCAACATCCTTAGTTGTCAGGGAAATGCAAATCAAAACAACTCTGAGATTCTACCTCACACCAGTTAGAATGGCTAGGATAAAAAACTCAGATGACAGCAGATGCTGGAGAGGTTGTCGAGAAAGAAGAACACTCCTTCATTGCTGGTGGAACTGCAAGGTGGTACAACCACTCTGGAAATCAGTGTGGCAGTTCCTCTGGAAATTGGACATACTACTACCAGAGGACCCACCTATACCACTCCTGGGCATATATCCAGAGGATGCTCCAACATGTAATAAGGACACATGCTCCACCATGTTCATAGCAGCCTTATTTATAATAGCCAGAAACTGGAAACAACCCAGATGTCCCTCAACAGAGAAATGGATACACAAAATGTGGTATATCTACACAATGAAGTACTACTCAATTATTAAAAACAACGAATTTATGAAATTCTTGGGGAAATGGGTGGATCTGGAGAATATCATCCTGCGTGAGATAACCCAATCACAAAAGAACACATATGGTATGCATTCTCTGATAAGTGCATATTAGCCCAGAAGATTGTAATACACAATGTACAATCTACAAATCACAAGAAACTCAAGAAAAAGGAAGACCAAAATGTGTATACTCATTCCTTCCTAAAAGGGGAAACAAAATACCCATGGTAGGAGTTGCAGATACAAACTATTGAGCAGAGGCTGAAGCAAGGATAATCCAGAGACTGCTCTACCTGGAAATCCTTCCCATATTAAATCATCAAATCCTGACACTATTGTGGATGCTGGCAAGTGCTGGCTAACAGAAGCCTGAGATAGCTGTCTCCTGAGAGGCTCTGACCGTACCTGACTAATACAGAAGTAGAGGCTCACAGCTATCGATTGGACTGAGTACGGGGTCTCCAGTGAAGGAGCTAGAGAAAGGACCTAAGGAGCTGAAGAGTTTGCAGCCCCTTAGGACGAACAACAATATGAACTACCTAGTACCCTCAGAGCCCCCAGGGACTAAACCACTAACCAGGAGCATATGTAGCAATGGATGGTCAAGTCAGTCATCAAGGGGAAGAGAGGCTTTTGGCCCTGTGAAGGCTCTATGCCCCAGTGTATGGGAATGCCAGGGCCAGGAAGCGGGAAAGTGTAGATTGGTGAACGGGGAGGGGGAGGGAACAGTGATTTTTGTTGTTGTTGTTTTTTATTTTATTTTTTTGAAGGAGAAACTGGGAAAAGAGATATTATATGACATGTAAATAAAGAAAATATCTAATAAAAAGATAGCACCTATCCAAACTATTTTTTTATAAACAGGTAAGTAAAGTAAATATTATGTCATAAATAAAGCTCTAACAAAGTAACATGAAAATGTTGATAACAAACCAGCAATGGTAGTAGAATATTAGTATTCTATCTGAAGGATGCTGGGGAGAAGAGAGAGGTGAAAGCCCTAGCATAAAGAGATAAGGAGCAGCATCCATTTAGATTGCTATTTCTAATTACACAGATATTTAATTTTTCTAGGCTTTTGGATATAATAGGTAGAGGGCAGAGGGTCCAAAAATTCTTATTAAATGGTTACATTTTATAGTGGTTGGCCTATACAGTTTCTTTGTTTGGTTTTGTTGTCATAACTGAAATGCGTCTCAACAATTCTGCCTTGATAGCATGGTTTCTAAACGAAATGGAAATTTTTTCTGAATGTCAAAACTTCGATAATGCCAGATCCCAAGCTGTTTTTTCTGGAAGATGTGTAGTAGGCTACAGAGAATTGGCCTTGTCCTGACAGCAGGAGTAGAGCAGCCATTCTTTGAATAAAATATTAAATGAGTCAGTTTCCTTATAATCTAAGCTTTCTCTCCCAAAGTAATAAACTATAAAAAATTCTGAGAGGTTTCTGCTATGCTTCTGGTTAATCAAGGTCTACTGTCTGTTTTAAATTTAGTGCCAAGTGCCACCCAGTGATCACTCTTTGTTTGAAGCATCACAAGCAACAGAGCATTTAAATTTGTCACCCAGTGGCAGATATACTCATTCTGAAGATAGTGGCTCATAATCCTCACATTGTTATTTATTTCCTTGCTGCCACCAGGGAATTGTCTCAATACTGTTAGGAGACAGAGCATGTCCTTCCATGGTATGGCTACATCTTCTCCTTTTCTGTCTCTGATTAGTGTATGTCATAGGTCCATGGGAAAATGGATAGGGAGAGAGCAACACATACAGTTCATGGCTTTCTAGGATACATCTCAGCAATAAACAGCTGGCAAATGCTCATGAGAACTGGCGATTTTTGTAATCATACCTACATTCTTGGGGTGTGGTATCATGCAACACCTGTTGTCTCACTTATATCCTGTATTGCTAAAGCACCAGGGTAATCAATGCCAAAGGTGAAACAGCACCAGAGCATCAAGTTTTGCCCATCTACCATTCTAATGATAATAGAAAGATCCTAGGATGCATTACTATGTCAGTAGCAATAGTTGAAAATAGGTTTTGGAATGTCACCCACAGATAATGTAGACATGTTCTATCAAGTGAATTATAACAGAATATTATTTTGACTATCAAGGTTTATGCACTTAGTAATGGACTTTATTTGATACTCATTATTTTTTTATGGCATTCATGTCTGAACACAAAAAGATCCCTGAACCTTTACTCAATTTAACCTTTGAAATCGGTCTCAAAATGTGGTTAGGATGAAAAAACTGAAGAGAAGGTGAGTATGAAAGGAGAACTCTGGCTCCTGCTTCTGATCACCAGACCTCAATCTCTATTTGAATCCCCCTGAATATGATGTACTAAGTAGTCCAATCTTCTCATTTATTAATGGTGGATGTCACATAGTCCTTGTAGAATTGCCACGAAGAGCAAACTGGGATATCACATATAGTAGAGATGTTTCTAGGGTCACAGGACTGCTGATATTCCCTTTTCAAAATTCCAAAGAGCTTCTGTTTTTCCAACAGGTTAAACTCAAATGGCTGAAGTCTAGTTTCTTGCATCAAAATATAAATGTTGAGTAATAGAAATATGATATACTCTGTCCACATTAGGGCATGCCTCATGTTAAAAGTCAGCAACGCTAGGACTTAGTTTTCATTGTGAACATTAAACTGGGCACAAAGCATGAGGCAAGCCTTTGGAAACATGAAAGAAAACTATGGTTTTTAAATATATTTTGAACAAGTTAATTCTGAACAGGAAGATAAATTGATTCCATATCACTTTGTGTGGCCAGCGGTTGAGGCCTGCTGACAGTCTTTGGCGAATTAAAAGCAGACCAACTAAGCAACACCAATAACAATAATAACTAGAGACGTTCCTAAAAAGCTGGTACAAAGAAATAGAAAATTAAAAAAAACATTGACTAATCCAAGAGAAGGCTTAGATTGAAAGTGAAAAGGCTCATAGTAAACACAGAGACTGAGTTATTACCAGACAAGATAGAGGGGAGGGCATGAGTAAGTTCTAAGGAAAAGAGCTATTTGAAATGATAAGATGGTAAATAATGAGAAATTGCGAACACATTGTATGTAAATCTAATATCAGAGTTTCAAAATATGTGAATAAACATAGAAGAATGAAGGAGGATGCCACAGTCACAACAAGAGGCTTTAATATGTAGTCAGTAAGAAGAAAAAAAAAAGCAATTTAAAGCACCCAGAAACAGATTTAATAGAACGTGACAACTAACAACAGCAAAAACTCCATTCTTTTCAAGTGTCTGTGATTGCTCACTATGACATGTGCTGTGGTATAGGACTGAAACTATATAATATGCTCTTGACAACAGTCAACTAAATTTGAAGCTAATTTAAGTAATATTACTTAAAAATATCTCCATTTGAAAATTTAATGCTTCACGTCTAAATAATTGATGGGTAGAGAATAAACCATAAACAAATTAGATAATATTTTCAGTTAAATGATATTAAAATGACTGTCTTTTTGTAAACCCAGTTATTTTTTTGAGAAATATTTTAAAAAATTACTTTCAGAAATAATTTCCAGGAGAAAAATCAGAATGACAACAATAACAATTGTAGTAAAAAAAAAAGCCCAAAAACCAAAACAAAGCAAAAATCTCCAACAAGCCAGTAAGTTCTACGGAGATATTCATAAGTTGAGATGTAAAAGGAAGCCAGATGAAGAGGCACACACATGAAATTTCAGAACTTGAGAGAATGGGATAGGTTAGTGAGATTATAGTCAAGCACAAGGCGATATATGGCAAGCGTGAGACCATCTTGGCTAACAGAGTCAGACTATGTAAAAACACCAAAATGAGATATAAGGGAGACAACATAAACAGAAACCAACAGTGTCAAAAACAAAAGAGGAAACATCACTACAGACATCAAAGATATTAGTTAGAGGCTGTGCTCCGAATGTTTGTGTCCATTAAAAATTTATGTTAACCATCAAGGTGATGGTATTAAAAAAGGAGATTTTTATGTGGCCACCAGACCATAAAGAATGGTATCATGGATAGATTTGTGTCTTACATAAAGCTTTGAGTGATCAAATTTTCCTCTTCTGTGCTTATTATATATGAATACTCAATGCATTCCTTTGTGGATGACACAGAACCAAACTGGCAGGGAGATGGGAAGCAGAGAGAATAGCCTTCAGCAACAGTTGAATCTGCCAGTGCCTTGGCCTCACATTTCTTAGCCTCCATAATTTTGAGAATTAATTTTATCATTTATAAGTTATGCAATCTCAGGCATTTTGTTATAGGAATAAAGATATGACATAGGGAGAAATATTAAATAAATTTAACAGATGCAATGTAAAAATTACTTCACAGACAAAGCTGTCAGAGGTCATCAGGAAGAAACTGAAGGGGTAGAGTAGATTGCTTAGTTGGTAAAGTGTTTGCTATACATGCACAAAGATCCAAGTTCAGATCCTTCTCAGTCATGACAAGTCTAGGGGTGGTTGTGGGCCTTTGTAATGCGAGTGTATGGTGTGGTGGAGGCCGGAAGATTCCTGTGGCTTTTTGGTCAGTGTAAACTGTTCCAGGTTCAGCAAGAGATCCCTTTTCAAAACTTAGGTTGAGAATTCCTGAAGAAGATTATTGACATCATCCTTTGGCATGCATGTATATTCACATCAGCACACAGCTGCCCATGCACAAGAGCATGTATACATACACAGGAATAAAAATAGTAACCCACATAAGTAGAGATGTACCATGTTCATGTTCTAGAAATTTAGTAGTGACAAGATGTAAAAATCGAAACAGTAAAACTAAAAAAATAATGGATTCAGTATTGACTCGATTCATTAAGTCAGTGCAATTCCAATTAAAATTGGATATTTTATTTGGACAAGAAGGTAGGAATAAAATCTTGCTCTGATCCTAAAATCTGTTAGTATATGGTGACACAAATCACATTTGAAAGAAAATTGAAATACCCAAATTACTACACTTTGAACAGGCAACCAGGGAGCCCCCATGGGACTAACCTAAGCCCTCTGCACATATGTTCAGCTGTGTGGCTTGGTCTTCTTGTGGGACTCCTAATAGAAGGAGCAGGGGCTGTCTCTGACTCTTTCTGGGACTTTCCTTCTACTGGTCTGCCTCGTTTAGCATTAATAGGAGAGGAAATGCTTAAACTTACTGCAACTTGATAAGGTTGATTGATATCCTGGCCTTTCCCGAAGACAAATGGGAAGACTGGGGTGGGGGCTGTGGGAAAGGAAGGAGGGGAAACTGTGGTCATGGTGTAAAATAAGAACTAAGTATAAGAATAAGCATGAAATGAAATCCAGAAAGAGATTTATATACATAAGGTCAACTGGTCCTCAGCATTGGAGCTGAGATGCTTGTGTGTGGAAAAGGGTACTCTTTTCATCAATTGCAGATGGCAGAACTGAATTTTCAAAATATAATACAATGCTTACCTCATACTATGTACAGAAATTAATCAGTAATGTATAGGAAATATTTATGGTCTTGGGTGGTCAGTTTTGTTAAGATATTAAATACTCTAACAATCAAAGAAAAATTTTATATTGAATTCCATCAAAATTAAAAATTTTTCTACTCTTCAAAATATACTAGTAAGTTGAGGGAATGACCAACAACATGCTGGGAGAAAATATTCACAAGGCATGCATGACAAATTCATCTGTCACAAAGATAATAAGACAAAATAGTTCTTATTGAAAAGACTGAAATATTTGAACAACTACATAAGAAACCAAGACTATGAACGTATATAAAAGTATAATCAATATCACTGACTATCAGATGAGTGTAAGGGAAAACCACTGTGAGACACTCCTTTAACTCAACTGTTCAGCTTTGAAAGTGCCAGATGTTGTCAGCTGTGTGCAATGACTCGAATTCATTGTGAGGGAGGAGAGAGTCATACCACTCTTTGAACATCACAAATTAGGATGCATCGCTTTCTATGACCAGCCATTCTACTGTTAGGAATTTACTTTTAGGGAATGAAAGCTCTGTCCATGAAAAGACTTCTCAATAGTCATAACATTAGTTTAATTTGTGATCACCCCAACCTGGTGACAGCCTAAAAAATTTTATTGCTAAAACAATATTGAAACAATACATATCAGAGCAAGGTACATATGATCCATGTTTCAGGATGCATCTGAGTCACTGTGGGAGCTTCAATCAATGATTCCTTTGAGGCATGGCTGGTGAAGTCTTTCTCTTTGTGGCTCCCAAAAAAATTAGTAGAGGTTCTGCTAGGCGAATGCCAGAATACAAGGAAGAGAAAGAAACTTCCTTACTTGTGTCTCCTTTTCTACTAGGGCCATCTCAGCTCTCTGACAGTAATGGAACAAGTAAGCTGAAAAAAAAAACCAATTGATATGCAATAGAATATTATAAATAGGAATGAAGTGCTGGTAGAAATTACAAGATGGATGAACCCTGGAAATATGCCAAGTGAATGAAGCCAAACACAAAAGGTTGATTATATTTACATGAAATACCCAGAATAGGCAATTCCATAGAAGTGGGATGTAATGTAGTAATTGCTAGAAGTTGCTACTATGGAGGTAGGGAGTGGGAAGCCACTTAAGGGTCTGTGTTTTCTTGGTGGATGACAAAATATTCTGGAATTATATTGTACTGCTAGATGCACAACCTTGTGACGATAGTACAGATATTCAACAGGTAAATTTCATGTGCTATGACTGTTCTGAATAAAAATCTCAATGGCCATTTCTGTCCTCACTGTGTTTTTCCTCTGGGTAGAGTGTTCCATTCTTATTCATGCTCTCTGTATTGATTCACCGTCATTTTTCTTTGTGATAGAATATCCTGTTATTCTCTTTATTTCTCAGATGTTCGAGTTCTGGTTTCATTCCTTAAAATGGCATTGTTGTTCCTCAGGGTGCCTTATTAGGTCTCTTCTCTAACTATCTGACCCTGAGCACTTTAATTCCCCTTTCCTTGGTGATCGTTGACTTGTCTCTCCCGATGCCCCACCCACAGCTTTGCCTTATCCCCTCTTTTCACCCCTGCCCCCATTTAGTCATCCCTCAGGTCCTCAGTCTCAACTCATGCTGAGCACTTTACCTTTGTCTCAAACTGGATTTTCTCATCTTATTGCTTTTGTTAGCTCAGAAAACTTGGCACCAGTCTCCCAGATAAGCTGTTTCCAGCTCGTTAGTAACAATTGTATTTAACTTGGTCTTTTGCCATTTGATTCTTCCATGAGTGCTCAGGTGGCAGGAGAGGCCTGGAAGTCACTGTTCAATGCGTTATCTAACTGCAGAATGGGTCTAGTCTTTAATCTTAGTGGTCAACTTGACTGGTTTGAGAGATACTTGGGAGGTTAGTGAAGCACACTTCTGAGTATGTCTCTCCAGTGATGACTGGCATGGGAGACTGAAAGTTGTGGGTTCACCTTTGAATGTAGGCCATACCACCTTGTAGGCTGGGCCTGAATGGGACAAAAGCAGAAAGCAGAAACCCACTGGTACAGGTCCATGCTTGTGTTTACTACTCTCCTTTTTGTTCTCTTACTTTCTTTCTCCCTCTTATCCCTAGATGTCATGATAAACACCTTGCTTCTGCCATGTCCTGATACTACGATGTTCTGCCTCATGCCTATAGTGATGGAACTGAGCCAGCAAGCTGGGGGCTGAAACCTTGGAAGCAGTGAGCTAACATGAATCTTTCTTCCTTTGAATTGTGGATCTCAGATATTTGACACAGTGATCCAGTAATGAAAAACTCTAATACCACAGGTTTAGTCTTCATTGTCTACCTCAAAAAGGATTTCAAAGAAATATAAAAATCTAAATATAAAATATCCACTCTAACAAAAAATATTTTTGCCTTTATGACTTATTTTTAATCATGTGTAGTGTGCATGTGTGCGTGCACATGTGTGCATGTGTGCATGCGTGTGTGTGTGTGTGTGTGTGTGTGTGTGTGATGTGGCAGTTTATGTGCACATGTGCAGGTGCAGTTGCATGAGGAGGCCAGAAGAAGCTGTCTGATTGTCTGCAGCTAGAGTTAATGGTGGCCATGAGCCACCTGCCATGGGGGCTGGGAACCTAACTTGGGTGCTTTGAAAGCAGACTCTCTTAGTTGCAGATCCTTAGGAATGACTCTTGAACCAGGTTAAAAAAGTATCTCAAACTCAGTGTCTTAGTATTTCTACAACTGCAATGAAACACCAAACAGCAAGGTGGAAAGGAAAGGGTTTATCCAGCTTACACTTCTGCATTGATATTCATCACCAAAGGAAGTCAGGACAGAAACTTCAATGTGGCAGGATCTTGGAGGCAGGATCTGACGCAGTGGCCATGGAGGAGTGCTGTTTATTGGTTTGCTTCACAGTCTGCTTTCTTACAGAACCCAGGATCACCAGCCTAGAGATGACACCACAGGCAATAGGCTTAGTCCTCCCATATTAATCACTAATTAGGAAAAGTCTTGACAGGCAGATTTTGTTGTCAAATTGACATATGACTAGCCAGCACATTCAGGAAAGATGGACAGTGATCATGAACTTAGGAAAAAAAATGTTCAAAATAGTGTAATAATTTAAACTCAGTTTCTCTCATATTACTTCATGGACATGGCTCATGGATTTCCCAAATGATATTACTAAAAAGGTGTAAGAAAAGTATTTTAACATAGACTCTACACAAAACCCAGTGCAGTGTGAATGCGTGCGTGGTCCTCCCTGTGAAAATAACCAGAAAAGTGTTTTAGTGTTCATGTGTCCTGTTAGTTTAAAAACATTAGGCAGTCAACATGTGTGTTTTTAGTAGAAAACAAGAATGTTTTACACATTACGTGTCATGTTCTAAAGGCAATAAGTAAGCTATTATTAGTAAGTGATTTTTGATTAGCCTGCAACTCTTACTGTCAAAACTTCACTAGATTTTCACATATACATTTCAAAGAAACCTGTGCAATGTGTTACAGCTGGAAGAAAAGTATTTTAACATAGACACTACTCAAAACACAGTGCAACGTGGATGCGTGCGTGTTCCCCTCTGGGCTCAAAACGAGGAAAGTGTTTCTTTTAGTCTTCTGTTACATACATAGCTGTAAACATCTTGCACTACAAAGGAGATAGTTTAAAAACAAGAGACGGTAAATTTGTGTGCTTTTAGTAGAAAACAAGAACATTTTGAACATCACATGATATGTTCTAAAGGCAATCACTATGTTCTCCTTAGTTTGTGATTTTCAGTAGTCTGCAACATTGACTGTCTTTCCTTTACTGTAATTTCACCTGCACATTTCACAGTAAACTGTACAATGGCTGAAAAGGACTTTCACCGAGACGCTACCCAAACGCAGTACAAGTTGAGTGTGTACGTGCTCCTCTCTGTGTTCATAAACCAGAAGAGTGTTTCTTTTAGTGTTCTGAAACATGCATAGCTGTAAACAACTTTTTTTGTTCTTGTTTTTTTGAGACTGGGTTTCTCTGTGTAGCCCTGGCTGTCCTGGAACTCACTCTGTAGACCAGGCTGGCCTCGAACTCAGAAATCTGCCTGCCTCTGCCTCCCAAGTGCTGGGGTTAAAGGTGTGCACCACCACTGCCTGGCTAGCTGTAAACATCTTACGCTGTAAACATTTCGCACATTAGACGCCATGTGGTAAAGACGATAAGTAAGTTCTTTTTAGTATGTGACTTTCGTTAGTCTGTGACACTGACTGTCTTTCCTTTACTGTATTTCACATGTACATTTCACA
>JADRCD010189522.1:0-69270 GCA_019843815.1 Montemys delectorum
CCACTTATTGGCCCTGGCATTCCCCTACACTGGGGCACAAAACCTTCACAAGGCCGAGGTCCTTTCCTCCTATTGATGATCGAATTTGCAATCCTCTACTATACACATGCTGCCAGAACATTCAGTCCCACCATGTATAGCCTTTGGTTGGTAACTGGGTCCCTGGGAGCTCTGAGGGTACTAGTTAGTTCATATTGTTGTTCGTCCTTAGGGGCTGCAAACCCTTCAGCTCCATAGATCCTTTCTCTAACTCCTTCATTGGGGACCGTGTACTCAGTTCAATGAGTGGCTGTGAGCCTCTACATCTGTATTAGTCAGGTATTGTCAGAGCCTCTCAGGAGATAGCTATATTTAGGCTGGCTTGTCCTTCCTTCAGTCTCTGCTCCATAGTTAATCTCTGCTACTCCTTTCATGGGTATTTGGTTCCCCCTTTTAAGAAGGAATGAAATGTCCACCTTTTTGTCTTCCTTTTTCTTAAGTTTCTTGTGGTTTGTGGGTTGTTCTTCCTGTATTCCAAACATCTGGGCTAATAACCACTTATCAGAGAATGCATACCATGTGTGTTCTTTTGTGTTTGGGTTACCTCACTCAGGATGATACTCTCCAGATCCATCCATTTCCCTAAGAATTTCATAAATTCATTGTTTTTAATAGCTGAGTAGTACTCCATTGTGTAGATGTACCACAGTTTCTGTATCCATTCCTCTGTTGAGGGACATCTGGGTTGTTTCCAGTTTCTGGCTATTATAAATAAGACTGCTATGAACATGGTGGAGCCTGTGTCCTTATTACATGATAGAGCATCTTGTGGGTACATGCCCAGGAGTGGTATGGCTGGGTCCTCTGGTAGAACTATGTCCAATTTCCAGAGGAACCGTCACACTAATTTCCAGAGTGGTTGTACCAGTTTGCAATCCCACCAGCAGTGAAGGAGTGTTCCTCTTTCTCCACAACTTCTCTAGCATCTGCTGTCACCTGAGTCTTTTATCCTAGCCAATCTGACTGGTGTAAGGTGGAATCTCAGAGTTGTTTTGATTTGCATTTCCCTGATGACTAAGGATGTTGAACATTTCTTTAGGTGTTCTCAGCCATTTGGAGTTCATCAGTAGAGAATTCTTTGTTTAGCTCTATGCCCCATTTTTAATAGGGTTATTTGGTTCTCTGGAGACTAACTTCTTGAGTTCTTTGTATATATTGGATATTAGCCCTCTATCAGATATAGAGTTGGTAAAGATCTTTTCCCAATTTGTTGGTTGCCATTTTGTCCCTATTGACAGTATCTTTTGCCTTACAGAAGCTTTGCAACTTTATGAGGTCCTATTTGTCAATTCTTGATCTTAGAGCAGAAGCTATTGGTGTTCTCTTCAGGAAATTTTCCCCTGTGCCTATTTGCTCGAGGTTCTTCCCCACTTTATTTTCTATTAGTTTCAATGTATCTGGTTTGATGTGGAGGTCCCTGATCCACTTGTATCAGTTTTTAAAGGAAAACCATGAACTAGGATTTTAACTTTTGAGTGTAAACATTTAGGCAAAGTTTATATGAAAATACATAGATTTTAAAATAAATCCTAGTTTTGTTAAAACTCACTTTCTTACATTTCTTGATTGAAATAAACATCTCTTGTCTTTTCTATATTATATCCAGAACACTCATGGAAACATGTAGTGCGTAAGTGCACTAGAAGCTGTTAGTCATACATCTCGTTCATCACAAAAGACCTATGAAGTCTCTCTAAGAGTTTTCTAAGACAGCCAAGGCCTTGATAGTCATGTCAAAAATGCTCTCATTCCTAAATGTTTCCTTTCACGTTGATTGCTACAGTTTAAGTTCCTTTTTTTAAGGAGCTAAATATGAAGGGCTTGTTATACTAAAAAAAACTATACATCTATTTTAACTTTAAATATTAAATAGCAACAACAGAAAACATTACTGTATCTTTCCCTCCAAATTTCTCTTTTTAAAATTCTCTACAAGTGTCTTTTGTCTGAGCACAGCATCGCAGCCATGCTTCAGTTTCACTTATGGGGTGGATCCATAGCAGAAAATGACCTGAGGAATATGGCACAGACATGGGACAAACTTAAACCAGAATAAGTCCTGAGAAATAATAAGGTCAGAAATACCCAGGACCTAAAGAATATTAAGGAAACTCCATGGAAACCCTGCAAAAACAGGCCATGTCTCCTTTGCAATTAATTTGTGTTCCATAAAGTGTATTTTTACTAGTTTCACAGTGGTGTCTCCATGCCATGTTCATGTTGGTTCTCATTTCCTTCACATGTCCTTTGGACCTGACAGCAGGATGTGGACCTGTTCACTTGTGAGCCACCTCATTTTCCAACAAGCAGTGAGTGTGTGCAGGAAAAATAATTAAAGTTAGTCTACCACTCAGGTTAGTTAGTTTGGAGATAATTGAGATGATGTTGCCCTGTGTGAATCCTTTATTCAATCGTCAAATTACTTATTAAAATACCAAATGGCTTTAGCCTAAAATAAATTAGCATAACTTGGAAATCCGTTTGATGCTTTCATTTGCTTTGGCATTGAATCAGTGGAGAGTGGGGCTGACTCCTGGGTTTCCAAAGAATTACAATGGGTACCTTATATGAATGTATTCTGGCAACCAAATAATCTTACTTAGAAAATGAGACATTGATTATTCCTTACATCCAGACAGTCTCTCTATATAATGAAAGAAAGAGTAGCACTCTGATATTCTGCTTTAATTTATGAAATAGTCAAAGAGACATACATTGGGAGAATGGAGCCTCTGCAGGATGTGAGAGTCTAGTACAAATTATTTTAGAGAAAGCATGTCATCATCATCAGACTGGAAGTAAAGACTTGACCAGCATAGCCTGAGAGAACAGCTCCAGTGCTGGAGTCGGTGTCTGATGAGTGTAAGAGAGGCACAGAGACAGACGTCGCTCCTCAATCCTCTGTCCTTTTGCCCCTTTGCCCACCAACTTAAAGTCAAAGCACATTTCCCGTCCTTAATATTTTTCTCTCCTGTCAATCTCCCTCCACCACGTGAATAAGCAGGGCAAGGTTGTAATACTCTACTTAGCTAGAAAAGACGCCCAAGAAGGATAAAATAAAAGTAAAGTTTGGAAGAATTAATAACAGCCACAGAGGACTTTTCAATACAAAATATCACAAAGGGAAAGCAATGGGCTCAGTATTTTGAAGAAGAATTTCAGTGTTCAAAAAGGTAGAATCTTTAGTTGTTTCAGGGTTGAAAACGCTATATTGGTTTCATACATTTTAACTCGTGATATTTCACCTATATTAATAACACAATAGCACTAACTCATTTGATTGTTGCTTTGCTTGCAATACAGTTTTCAGAACAATGTGCTTTAAATACATTTTTTTCCTAATTTTGCTAACACACACACACACACACACACACACACACACTTTGTCTCTCATAAGAACTAGCATTTAATGCTGCCAGTATATACTTCATTAGGAAGCATAGGTTTCATTCTTAGCAAGCAAAGTTGTCTAAATCAGCTATCTAGTGTGCAGAGTGAGCCTAGCTAGAGACCAGCTCCTTAACCAGGCAATGCAAATGGTTTTCTGAGGGACAGAAAAACCTGTGGGCACTGCTGTGTCAGAGGCTGTCCGTATAAGTGAGAGTGACTTGACTCCTTTTCAAAAGTCTCACGTAGGTTGCCAACTAAGTGAGGTTTGCCTGGAATTTTTACACTATTAGCACTTGATAATCTTGCTCCAGGGAAGAAACATGACTGATAACTTTATGCCTGTAGTGGCTATTCCTGGTTGTCAACTTGACTACGTCTGAAATGAATTACAATCCAGAATTAGAAGGCTCACCTGTGGCCCTAATCTGGAGGCTGAGAGATACAAGTTTCTGACCTGAATCTTGGCATAGAGACCTTGAGGAATAGTGGCTACGAATCCCACAGGATTAACATAGAAAGCTCTATGAGTTCAAGGTCACCCAGGGTTAAAGGTGTGGTGGCACACACCTTTAACCTGGGCCACACTTTTTGCTGGAGATGTATATAAGGACATTGGAAGAAGGAAGGCTCTCTCTGCTTCGCCTGCTTGCCTTGTGGGACTGAGCAATTGCTGGATCCTTGGACTTCCATTCACAGCTGCTGCCGTGACTGTTGTTGGGAGTTGATTGTTGGGAGTTGGACTACAAACTGTAAGTCATCAATAAATCCTTTTACTACATAGAGACTAAGTTCTGTGACTCTAGAGAACCCCTAACTAAGACAATGCCTTACTCACAGATGTGAGGCCACGAAGTCTCACAGGAAGTGTGTATTTTGTATTTTGTTTAATCTCTCTCTTTCTCCCACTCTCTCCTCTCTCTCTCTCTCTCTCTCTCTCTCTCTCTCTCTCTCTCTCTCTCTCTCTCTCTCCCCATCTCTCTCCTCTTGTTATTTTTAGCTTTAAGAACATCCATACATTATTTTGATCCTAACGCTTCCCTTCTTCCCAGTCTCTCAGATTGTCTTTACCTCCCTACCTTCTCGCCCAATTCCATGTTCTTTCTCTCCCTCTGACTCAGAAGATACTTAAATTCAAAAACAAACAAAGAAATAAACAGAAACAAAATGCTTATGAAGATTGTCAGGAAATATATTTGTGAAATTTTTTTCCTGACAACCAGGTATCCACACCTTGGTGAAAGAGAGTTAAAGCAAAATGTTTTCCATGAGGGGTTTCCCTGGGATGTGGTACCAAGAAGGACTTGAAGTAGTTTGGTATTCTGAATGGACTTTTTCAAATGCTTGTAGATGGTATATGAGAACACACAACTGCAGACATTGGAAATTCTCAAGTTTGACAATTCTCCTGAATGACAAGCATAGAAAATGCTGCATAGTCCAAGGACTGCTAAGACAAGGAACAGCAAGGCGCTAAGTTCACACTAAGCCGTGCTTCTTATGTAAATATGGAAATACTTTATTTTTCTTACTAGTTTTCCAATAGATATTTTTAATTGAAAATAATTTTTTATACAATATTTCTGATCCCTGGTTCCCCTCCCTGAACTCCTCCCACATCCCCACATCCCCACATCTCCACATCCCCACATCCCCACATCCCCACATCCCCACATCCCCACATCCCCACATCCTCCCCACTTCCCCACCTCCCCACCTCCCCACCTCCCCACCTATCCAACTCCACCTTTTCCTTCTCTTTAGAAAGCAAACAGGCAAACAGAAAAAGCAAAGAAACCAGGATAAGGAAGAGATACACACAAGCAAAACTCATGAAAACCTGAAACTGCAAACAATAATTTATGGTCAAAGGGCCAGTACTGAAAAAAAAATGTGATATGAGACAAAATCCTACAAAGCTACAAAGATACCATTGAATTTACTTTCGTTGGCCACCTGTGCTGGGTATGAGTACCTGCCCTTAAGTGTGCTTAATATACCCAGTGAGACACTAGGAAGAGGGATTATAACTATTATTATTTTGCAAGCTTGTATCAGTTGTAGAAAGCTTCCTGGGGCGGATGAGGGTTCATAACTACTTCCCTGTCTCAGCACGGGACGCCATCCAGCTTGAACGTGTACAGGCCCATGTGTTCTGCAGCAGTCTCTGCGAGTTCATTTCTTTAAACTTTACATGGTAGTACAGGCCTGAAATCCCAGCATTCTGAAAGGTGAGAATAAAGAACTCACATCTGAGAGCAACATAGGAATGTAGAGACATTCCGTTTGAATAAACAAAATTGGAAAGTCATCAGTAGTCATTACACACTTTGGAAGGCACTGCTCCTGCTCCGACCATTTGTTTTCTGGCTCTGTTCTAAGTAGAGTCCTCTCTAGCACACTGGCTTCCAGAGCATGTGGAGATATGAATGACTGGCCTGCCTACTGACAGTGCCATGTAAGCTTCAGAGAAAAGGTATTTTAAGTTAGAAATTGTGAAATGTAATTCCTACTCCGAAATATTTTTACAACAGAAATAATTCTCCTTTTTCTAGATATTTCACAAAAGTTTACTTGTCTTTGTGCAGATTTGTGGTGCAATTCTCCTCCCTCTGATGGTATTGTAGAAATCAGGTACGAAGGAGGGAGGGAAGTGGCAAGAGGAGCAGGAGGCAGAGAGTAGGTGACAAACATTTTATATTTTTGCAAAAGTTCATGTTCAGAGCTTAGTTGCATGCGACCTATTTGTGGTTTTCATTTTTAACTTTTTAGCCAACAATCAAAAAGTCCGTCTGACTAAACATATTAGAAACACTGCCCATAGCACCAGGAAAAAGAGGTCGGTGTCTTCATTAGTATCCCCAATGATACCCGTGACATTCTGGATCAAGAATCTGAAAACCTGAACTTTACAAGAGGCTCTGTTATTCTATACTGTGTTCAAAATGTATTAGTTTACACCAAAATTTGCTTTTATTTATTTATGAATCTATCTTGGTAAGGGAGGAGAGCTCATGTTCCACTTTCACTCTGAGCCCTGGGACCCTATCTAGCTGGAACCTGTGCATATCCATGCATGCTGCCATAGACTCTGTGTAAAGCACATGGATGTGTGCTTGTGTATGTGTTACTTTGAGATCAACAATGTCAGGCATCTTCAGTTGCTCCCCACTCCAATGTTTCAGTCTCTTAGTGAACTTGAACTTTGCTAACTCAGAGTGACCTGTGGGCAAAGCCCTAGGAATCTCCCTTCATTTGTCTCTCTAGATCTAGTCTTTTGAATTGAGATCAGGGTTACATCCCTTTACAAACTGAGCCATATCTCCAGCTCCAAGGCTTTTCCACCAAAAGGAGATATATATCTTCCTGATATTTTCTTAGTAATGCTTATCTCTAAATATCTCAAAATTAAAATTAATATTGCTAACATTCTTAGTATACAGAATCTACAGTTAATGATAATGAAATGACTTTTGAAAAAACTTCTAATGTTTGTACCTCTGGTATAATACCATGTGGAAGATAAATACAATGGTTATTTAATACTTCCTGAAGTTATTGGGATGACAAAGTAATAAATAAAAGGGGGCACCAAATAGTATATTAAGTATGATACCTTCAGATTGGGCAAATAAAAACAACTTTGTGCCTATTGTGGTCTGATAGTTTATAGTCATGTATTACTACGTAATTGACATGACTCTTCAAGAAACATAGATCATCTCTATTTTCAATGGTGAAAAGAAGGGGCGCAAACAGCATTTGTTCAACATTTTCATATGTTGTGAAGAACAAAGCCAGGTTCCATGGGCTCTAAAATTTCTCTTTACTTCATTGTTTCATGTGTAAGCTGTCATCATAAGTTGGAAAACTAAAATAGAATATAGTAATATTTCATATTAAGCATGATTAATATGATTGGGAGTAAGTTATTACCATTAAATAGAAGATTTTTTATAAATCAGAAAAATTGAGTGATGTGACTTGGGCATAAGAATGCATGGAAGTACACATACACAATCTGGCATTGTTATTGATTTTATAATATGCATTATTCTATTTTTCTTTGTACTTTCTTTGTATTGGTGACATTGGCTATGCCATACTTTGTGCCAACCAAGTTTAAGAAACAAAAAGAAAATTTGAGTAAGAATACTTCAGAGAGTAACACGTTAGTTTTTAGAAAATAAAACAGGTGCTATAAGACAAAGCCTCTCTCTTGAGAAAGAAATAAAACTTCAATTTCATTATGAGAAAGAAAAACAGCAGGTAAGGGTACAGAGGCAGGATGCTTAGTCCCTAAGGGTGATCACCTGTGTTCGATGCCCTGTAGTCTTGGGCATTTGGATACCCTAATTCAGTTCCTAATTGGTGCTGACTGGGGAGGCTGAAGAGGTGTGTCCTTGTTGGGAGAGGTATGTCACCAGAAAAAGAATTCAGACCTATGCTAACCCTGCTTTCTCTGCTTGCTGCATCTGTAAGCTCTTGGTCCCCAGGGGCCATGCTGCTGCACTCATATCATGGATCCTTTTCCTTTTGCAAGTGTATTCCCCAATTAAACGTCTCTTCTGCACTGCACATTGCCTTGGTCATAGCGTCGTATCATGGTAATAGAAAAGTAACTAATACACTATTCAAGACCCTACTGAAATACGGGGCAGAAGGGAGCTCAGCACCTGCACAGCAGTTGACGAGAAAACCCTCAGCTGAGTCGTGAAAAAAATTGTATTTTGACCAGGGTCATTAAAATGTTTTAAGGGCAATCTTTTTTATATGTTTAAAATATCATTCGGGACTCCATATGGAGAATAAATTGTATGCGAGACAAAATTGAAGCAAGATGCTAATACAGAGATTTCCACAGTGGAACAAGGCAGAGTGAGTCCACACAACCTGAGTGTTGGCCAAAGGACCAGTGTGGAGGTAACAAAGTACTTTTTGTTCATTTATATGCTAGTATCGGTGTGAATGAGTGTTATTTGCCAAAGAAATGAAGTATATGGATACTCAGGAGGTAGACACAGGAGGATCAAGTTCAAGCCACTATCCAAGTCTGTGCAATGAGTCTGCCTGACTCTGAACAAAAGTATTTGGAAAGGGTAGGAAGAACGTCAATAATCTCTTTATCTCATTCACATTCATCACAAACCAACATACTGGTTTAATTTTAAAACACGAATATGCTTGATAAAGAGCACCGTTTTAAGAACCGAAGACCTCGTGCTGAGCCCAAAATATTCATTGAAGGCAATTTTCTCTGACTTTGAGAAGCAAACACACAGATGTGCTTAGGAGTTTTCAGTTGGTTGCTTTTCAATAAAGCCTGTGTATTCTGATGTTTTTGTTTTTCATTTACTGCTTGAAATTTATCATCAACAATTTCACCATCACCCCTGGTATGGCAGTAGAAGGTAAAAATACAATAATACAGAACTCAGTAATTTGGCTTTTAAATGGCTTTATGTATTTATGTTCTATGTAGGATATGTAACAGATTGTGATAACAGAATCAGTTATAATCAAAGTGCAGCCGTACAAATATAGCAGACACCATGGAACATCTCCCTTTGTTGATCGAGACAGAGCAGGAGTGCCATCTTTCACTATATTTTCTCTACAACAGCATACCAGCCTCAACACCTTTGACGCATTTCCCTTGTACTGCTACTGCGAATGTCCCCACGGTAGCACTTTACCTGTATTTATCATTGATTCTTGCACATTGGATTTTCTGCTCTGCAGACAACTAATTTGAGTGGCTTGAAGTATAAAACTTACAGCTTTCCCCTTCAGTGTCCCAGTTCACATAACAATATAGAAGTCATTTCCCAGTGCAGAAAACCCCAAGGCCCTCAGACTTTGTTCAGCCTCCGTGGTGCTACATAATTTATTTTATTTCTCTGAAGCCTGCAGCGTTTCTCATGTGCTGTTAAGGGAGGGGACCCATTGTCAGTGTGTAAGCATCACTTCAATTAAGCTCTGGTGGCTTCTCTGTCTGCATGCGAATGCGGACTTGGCCGTCTTGAGAACGACAATTGTTTATTTCACTCACGGGTGTCTGATCCTGGGTGGGAACTTACAGGTTGACTCAAATGTTTATAAACATGTCTTTTTCTGTCTTTCGTGGAGATTATTCTAAAGGGAGGAGAGGTGGTTTTTATGCTTTCTTGATTTTTTTCATTCTCACAAACTCCTTGAGCTTTTCTCTTGAATTCTAAATTGCAATTCTTTTTCATTCAGCTAGTCCCAGAAACTAGAACCCTGTTTGATTCCTGAAGTGGGAATAGTATTTTACCAGTAGGGGGAGCTCACACCATGCCTATTTGATGGGTTGGCTTGAAGTTAATATTGTGCTTTGTATACTTTAGGGTGGAGCCAGTTTCACTTTAAAGCCAACAGTTACTAGGGTTTGGAATATAAGTTATTTCTTCCAGTTGAAAAGTTAAAATAATCTGTAAGTTGTAAATCTCAAGTGTGTTAACAGTTTAAGTCTTTAGCTGATGAATCGTCATACTGTGGTTGAAGTTTTCAGATTGCCGAAATGTGGAAGGTTTAAAATATACTTAAAAGGTCTCTTTCCTTGTAAACATCCTCAAATCACTTTCCTTCCAGGGACAGTGGCCACAGGACTTGGGCTGAACATTTTTTGTGCTGATGACGGTTGGTCAGTATAAACCAGGCAGGTGCTCACACATGGCTGTGGACATAAGTGTGAGCTTAACTTTTTCATAGATATTCTTGAAGTGATATATACTTGGGGCTCCTCATATTTCTCACTAAATTTGCATAAAATGGAGTTTTAAAGGCACACAGATCTCAATTAGCTCTGTCCTACTCAAATCAGCAAAGGACTCAGAGCCGGTATCATTTCAATACCTTCCCCCCTCCCCCCGGGGGTTGTTATTTTTGACTCTCCTTTGAGATGTTAGCAATTTTCCAAATACTGCCTGCAATTTCGGTTTCTAAGATGGTGAATACCGAGTACCTCTTCATCTGATACTTTTCCACAGGCATTTAATGTGGCCTCGGAAAAGGGAAAAGGGGGTGGCATCTTCTGTTTGTTCCTTTTCCCCTCCGCTGTTGAACATCTGTTTAATGTCATGCACAAGGATGCCCAAGACTCTGCTCTGCCCACAGCAAACTCATGATCTAGAGAATGTACCATTCAGTGACTTGGGAAAAGGAAGGTTCCAGAGTGTGTTTTTCTTCATCAGAATAAGAGATCACAGTTGCCTGTAGACTAGCCCATGTGTTTGACTTTCAAATCATCGCTGAGTCAAGACAGCTGACTAATTGCTAACATTATGCCTAACCAATCTGAAAGTCTGGACTAGAAAGTGTGTGATGCCTGCCTCTGGATGGAGAGTCATAAAATCACCTATGGCATAGAATTCTCGTCTAAATTACTGGGCTGTTTCATAGGTTAGATGTGCTTGGAACCCTTGTGTAGAAGAGAGAGGGATAATGGAGTGAAGAAGATGAGGTAAAGCAGAAGAGGCTACTGAAAGACTGAGAAAGGTTCTCAGGCATTTGCACTGTTTCCTCAGGGCGACTGCCACAATTGTCTAGTAATTCCCTAGCAATAAAATAGCTGTCCGTGGTTGATGAGCCTTTAGCATGACTGAGTGATGACCTTAGCCTGGATTCTCAGATTTTAATAGCTCTGTGGTTCCCATAAGGGGAAGCTCTTTGCTTGTTGCTTTCTTTGGCTTAGACTTTCTTCTCTGTCAGTGATTCTCCTGTGTACTGTTACCTCATTAGTGCTTGATTCCAAGAGCATCATCACGGCTACAATGTCGCTTTCTCTATCACACATTTGTTTTAGATGGCATAAATTTAACAAAACAAGTTTTTCTGTGGACAGTGTTCACTTACACGAGCATACCTATCACAGCAATGTACAGTCTCTGAAATCACAGAGCATACCTGGCTTCAACTTCAGAACCCCCTCCCCCCAGCCTTGTAGAGAAACCATGTTTAAGGTCCTACATATTATTTGGCATTTGTAATAAAATATATTTCTTAAGGAAGTTTCATTCATTGTACGTGTTTGGCTCCACAAGAATCTAGATCTATCATTAAGTTTGGTGCCTGAGTATCTTCCTCCCTCCACTGCCCCGCGGCTGTTCTTGTGGCTGTGGTTCTGTGGTTCTGTAGGGGACTCTACTAATGATCCTTCTGTTAATAGATAGAATAAATATATTTTAGTCTCCCAGGCATTTCCTTAGTTTCGCATTGTATTAGAAACCAAGCTGAGTGGCTTTAATAGCTTTGTCAATAAATCTTACAAAATGCAGTATCTTAAGCCTACATCAATTATATAGAACTTATAATATAGATATTACAGTAAAATACTCAAGAAAGTGAGCAGTATTTGAACCAAACAAAATGGTATTACAAGCCATTGATAAAATTTATCAAGTAACTTGTATCTTAGCCTTGGCTGTTGAATTGATGCTAAGTTCTTTGTGAAATCACCCAGTGCTTTGTGAAACGTTCAGTTCCCAGATACATAAGATTGCTTGACTTCAGAAATGTAAGGCTCTTAATGTTTTAGAGAGCAGTTTAAACACGGCATCTTGACTTGATCTTGGGAGACTGTGGCAAGAGGATGGCAAGTTTGAGGCCAAACTGAATTGGATACCAACACCCTGCTCCAAAATAAATGAAAACAGAGAAGAAGCAAGCAAAACAAAACAAAAATAAGTCCTTCCCCAAGGCAGTGATATTGTATCTAAACTCTCTCTGCATGCTGAGCTGCTGTCAGCCATGGAGCCTGTGCACTACTGCAGAGGCCATGCAGATACAGCAACTCCTTTTGGGTTTATTACATACCATTAAGTCTCCTTTCAGAATGCAAAAATTTAAGTCCTTCGTTCAGACTTATATGTCTCAAAAAAAAACTAATTTAGCTACTGACTGTTAATTCTACAGTTGGTAGACTAGGCCTTTGTTCAAGTTCTGGGGATAGAGAAGTGAAAAAATTATGATAGTGTGTTAGAATCTGGTGAAGTAGAGCAATGAGATCAAAGACACTGGAAGAGGAACAAAGGCCATCAAATTATTTGCTTTATTTTCTTGAAATAGATATACAAACTTTTGGTACAAAGCAGTAGGATAGGCTATTGCTCAAAGGGATTCCTGTGACAGCTCTTTGAATTACCAGATTTTATTAAATGGGAGGGCCAGGTCAGCTATGCAATTGCATAAACTGAACATGAAATCATTAAAGATTAAGTTTTCTGTTATTCATATGGGTGTCACGAGCATAGCAAAAGTAGCACATTTAATTCCCAGAATCACTGGTTCATCGTAAAGATGAGTCATATTGAACCAAAGGGACCATATTTTAATGAACCAGTCTGGATACAGAAACTCATCTATGCTTAGCATCAGACAGCCTGGGGAACAGGAGACAATCTATTTTTCAAATGAAAAATTAGTCCCCAACGCTGTCCTTCTGTCTTAATTTCCTTCTTAGCACTCTGTGCATTCTTCCTTCTTAATACTCCCTCTTGCCTTGGGGTTTCCTTAAAAACAAACCATAGACACAGGACATTTTTCCATTTTTCTCAGTGGCATCTGTTAACAAACGAGCACCACCAAATATCTGTTGTATACCTACAGTGTACACAGAAACCAACATTTAAAATGACTGCTTGTTCTTGGGGGTGCTTTGGAGAAGATGAAAACAGGCAGGAGTGGACTTTTCAGTCCCTAAGTATGGCATGCCCTACAGGAAAGAACCATCCATAAAGGGTTGTAGCCAGTAGGGAGGACTTCAGAAAGGAAGGTAGAATATGAGACAAACCTTAAAGGGTCATTTTTTTGTTTTGACTAATTCAACAAATTTTATCATTTTCCGATTTTCTGAAATCCTTTTTGAAATATACAGGGTAAAAATTTCTTACTAAGAAATACATAATGCACCGTTGTGTTTATTGCTCCTTCCAACAGATCAGTCTATGAAAAATTTTGCTCTGTTTTCTATATTTAAAAAAAAGTTCACATATTGTAACCTTGGTTTTGAGTCTTTCATGGGTTCTAGATGTAATAAAATATTAGTATATAAATTTTAGTGTCAGTGAAAAATGGAAAGACAGAATGAAAAGGAAATGCTAATTTTCAGTATTTTTATTTAACAATGGTTAACTGCTGTGGTTTGTGATATTCTTATGTAAATCTCTTAAAGGAGATTTGAGTATATAATTTTCTGCTGAGCATCATGTAATGATGCCTTTAAACCTTTAAATTATGTTAATAAACAACTATGAGGTCTGGGGATGTGGCTTAGCTGCTAGCCCTGGGAATGACCAGCATATCATGTAGGTGATGACACATACATCTAAATGGAGCTCTCAGGAAGTAGAGGCAGGAGGCTCAAAATTCATCCTGTATGAGGAAGGGCACTTTTAAATTGAAATTTGCTACAACCTGTAATCACCTTCAAGAAGAGTCTCAGTTAAGAAATTGTCTAGATTAAGTCGCCTAGTGGACATGCCTGTGGAAGTCTGTCTTAATGTTAACTAAAGTAGAATAACACAGCCTACTATGGGCATCATTATTCCTTATGCAATGGGCTCTGAACTACATAGGAGAGCAAGCCAGAAGCACAGGTGCATTCTTTTCTTTGTTCTTTTCTGCAAATGTACTGTGACTAGCTCTTTGAATTCTTGCCTTAACTTCTCCTCAACGATAAACTGCAACAGCTAGATGAGCCCTTCCTCACATACATTGCTTTTTGGCCAAGGTAATTAATCATAGTAACAGAAATAAAATTAGAACACATATATATTAAGTTTAAGGCCACTCTGGTATGCATAACAGAGAGAGAGAGAAGAGAGAGGGGCTGAAGGAGAAAGGGAAAGAGAAAGAAAATGAAAGAAAAGAGTAAAAGGGCATGTGTGAGTCAGTTTATTTTAATAATGCGGTGAAAAAATTAAAGATAATAAATTCGAGGTCTCTAATTTTTTTTAATATAACGAAGCTACGGTCACAGAAACGTCTATAGAAGTGTTGACCTTAAAATGAGTCCTGCAGTTACAATAACACAGTAATGCCATCAATGGTAGTTTTTTGTTTTGGATTTTGGGTGTTTTGGCTTACTGTTTTTTGCTTATAAATTATGATTTCTGGTTTTGTATTTTTATGTGGTGTGTGTGTGTGTTTTGGTGTGAGTATGTTTCTGTACTTTTTCTTCTATTTTTTTCTTCATTGTTGTTCTCTTTTTCTAAAGAGACAGAGAAGGCATGGAGTTGGTGAGTGGGGAGATAAGGAGACTCTGAGAGGAGCTGGAAGAGGGAAAACCATGATCAAAGTATATTATTCAATAGTAATACCATCAGCCAATAGAACTTTAAAAAACATGTTTCACTCTTTCTGTAAAAGCCAATATACAACTATACAAAATTCTTGTGTCATTTTGAAGTTGACATTTAAACAAGTAAGCTATTACATGGCTGTATCATCTGCTTCACTCATTCATATGACACACACTAGGAAGGCATGCACACCTTCATATGACACACATTAGGATGATGTGCACATCTTCATATGACACACAGTTGGATGCACACACCCACTCATAGTGTCTTGGAGGTCTGCTCAGTGGAGCAGGATCTTGCCTCTAAGTAATAGACCCCAGTATAGTGAGTCAGTTAAGAGTTTAGGAAGTCCAGATGAGGCAGATGAAGTAGCACGAATAGCCAGGATGATATAAGACAATAGAGCCTTTCCAGGGAACAACAGAGAGTTCAACTTAGCTAAAATATAAATGCAAGAGTAGAAAAGGTAAGGATAACACTAAAAAAATCAGTCATTTTAAACCATATGATGAATAAGTATTCTCATAAATTCCTCCTATTATCAAAGGTTTTTATGGATTTGTTTTTTGTTTTGTTTTTTGTTTTTTGGTTTTTTGGCATGCTCAGTAATCAAATGCTACTCATTTGTTTGGGGAACTTTTACTAAAACTGGGACTAAAAGCAACATGTGGTATAAATAAGCTTAGGTGCACAGAATAAATGTCAAAAGGACCTTTTCTTCTTGTTTCTTTTCTTTTTTATTGGATATTTTATTTATTTTCATTTCAAATATTATCTCCTTTCCCGGTTTCCCATCCACAAATTTCCTACCCATTCTCCCCCTGCTTCTTTCCTTCTTGTGAATTATATTTTCTTCTCATACACAATAGTTAATGTAGCATGTAGCTTTTACAACCCCGCTTTAAGCTCCTGGAGGATCATGCTGCCAGCCTTTGTCATGGTTCCCTTGGATCTTCAGATGAAAGACACGCACACACACACGCACACACATACACACACACACACACACACACACACACACTCACACACACTCACACTAACTTCTTTTTAATATGCTTTATAGCTCAATGTTCTGAGCCTCCTGCCGCTAATGTGCCCTTACCTTCACTCACAGCTCAACACCTCTTTATCTTCCCTCAGCTTAGTTGCTCAACTATTTTTACTCCCAGCTCAACACCTTGTAATCTGCCCTCAACTTAGTTACTCAATTACCTCTAGTTCTAGGTCAATGCCTTTGAATCTGTCCTTAACCTAGTTGCTCAGTTACCTTCTCCTTGCTCAGCACCCTAAATCTGCCCTCAGCTTAGTTGTGTTTCTAATCTCCTGTCTGCTACTCCAGGCCCAGTTGGAGAAGCGGCCAATGGCCACTTGACCTGAGATCTCACATGGCTGGTGGCTCTCCAGCCCTCTGAAGCATGGTGGATTCTCTTTTTCCCTTTTTGTTTCTCTAATTCTTCAGGAGTAACCTCCGAGTCCTGCCTGTTCCTCCCAGCCATTGGCCACTAGTACCTTTATTAATCGATCAAGAACCAATTAGGGAACAAGACCTTCAGGGTTCACATGAAGATTCCTGATCAAAGCAACAAAACCACTCCCTCCTTACAAGTTAAGAAAATTGGGAGTCTTTAGAAAGATTTTCTCACTCCATAGTCCATCCTACCCTCTAACCAAGAGCTTCCTGCCTCAGACTCTGCACTGCAGGGATTATGCACATGCATCCCCACACACAATCTTTGAATGTGATTTTTTTTATTTAGTTTCCATTTACAAACTTGTTTAGTGTATGCAACAATTAAATAATAGCCATATTTTTGTCCCTACTTTACACCTGGAACATTTGAGAAAGAAGAAAAATATATTTGTCCTATATTTGTGGTTTGCTCGGACACAGAAATCCAGATTTGCACATGATTAATTAATGTAAAAGTGAATTATTTATACTCTTAATGTGGTTTTACAGGACATTATGTGTACCATATTTGTGATTGAACATTCATTTTTCTAAAGTAATTTAAAATTGTAATTAAACCATCCCAAATAGGGGCTTGGGAAAATTATTGACTTCCTTAGATTACAGTAATCATTCTAAATATTCTGGAATCTACATGAAAATAGTTTTTATGTATCTTGTCTACAGGTTCATGTATAAGCTGCATCTCAGTCTATCCTCAGATTAGGTTAAAGGACAAGTTGGGACATTTAGAAATCTCTGTATGAGACAAAATATTCAAGTGTTACTCAGACATATTTTGTCATAAATGTTAACATTTCCTGGCCTTAATTCCTTCTCTTAGAAGTGAACAGTTTGGACTAACAATCCCAGAGGACTCTCTGTATGTCTCATGTTCTCTTAGAAATAGAGAACATTTAGTTCTATATATACACATGCTATATGCTGGCTCTGAGGTGAGAGAACAGTCTAAGTGCGATTATCCTATAACTGCCAACTTCAAAATGGAATTTGAGAACTGCAGTATTTGTGTTTATTTTTAAGAACTCTCATGGCCTGAATATTCCTAGAATCTTAAAGATTTATAACTGGTGTAATAAACCCAGTTTATAAACAGAAGCCTGTTATTTAAAAACAAGGTACCAGGGTGTTTAATTTTTATATAACTAAAAATAAAATGGTTAAGATTACCTATTGATGACATATTGAGGGGGTTTGTTATGGGAGGAGACGGAAGACTGCATGGACCAAAGGTTCAGAATGTGAGTTTTACAGTACAGAGATTTTCACAGATGAGTTCTTTTTGAAATCATAATTTTCACATCTGAAGTTGTATATGGTATACATAGAACAATCTCTGCCAACAAATGCCTTTAATATTATAATAACATTTTTAAACATTCATATTTAGTTATTGTGTGTTTCTGTTGCATGCATACATGTGTGGGCACATGTCATGTCACAGTGCACGTGTAGAGTTCAGAGGATAACGTTAAGGGTTTTGCCTCTCCTCATTTACAACATGGGTCCTGGGCAGTGCTTAGGTCTTCAGATATGGTGGTAAAAGCCTTTGCCTAATAATAACTAAATAATTTACACAATTACTTAATGAAATAAATCAATTTGAAAGCAAGTGCTGAGTGTTCATGGGATTTTGTTATTTGTTTTCAGTGCTCTGCCTCTAATGTTCCTGAAGTACGCAGTTTAGATTAGGTTCCCAATAGATACAGCCTGAAAGAACAGGTCAAGAGTTAGGGAAATTGAAGTTCCTATTATTTTCATTTTGTTCCCGAAACATTGCCCTGTGTTTAATTTTTCCCAAGTTCAAGAGCATTTGGCAATGTGGTATCAGTCATGTAGCACGAACAGAAAATAACATCTTCTGTTCCAACTTTTATTTGTTATGCTAAACATAAATATCTCAACATTTTAGACAATTTCTTATAGATACAAATGTCAAACCACATTATTTTTAGAATAGAAATATCAGACCTCTATTTATTTGGACATTTTATGGGACTTGGCAGTTCCCTTTGTTTAGTAGCAGCTGTATTGATCCAGCTGCTGCAGTTGCTACTTGGGCAGCTGCTGGGTACCATTGCCAAGTGCCTCAGATGGTTTTAAACTGATTTCAGAATGAAATCCATGGGTCCCATAAATACTTACAACTCTCCCTTCAATATTGTCCAGTTGCAGGGTGTGACCTAGAACTATGGATTCCAAATTCAGCAATCCTTTCCTTCTAGACATGAATCAATGTGCATCTCAAATAGCTTAAATTGGGAAAATACTTCCTGCTCAGCCTTGGCTTTATTAGCAGTGCCTGGAAACACAGTTGTGTGAGCCAAGTGTTTCCAAGGGTTTCTGCAGTCTTTATCTTACTTTGCATAACCCTTACTTTCCCCTCTTTATTCTTTCTCCTCACAGACACTCTTTGCCAATCAATGTTGATTTCCCAGAGTGACAAGGAAACTACCTCCATTAATGAAATTAAATCATCCCTCCCTTTTAAGTACTAAATGACAACAGCATGAACATAGACTCCAGCCTCCAGCTTTATGCGGATTCAAACATAATACTGTACTTAAAATTTTTTTGGATGCACAGTCTTGAAAAGATGAAGATACATTCTATAACATAATGCCAAACCCTAATAATAGTTGTTGCCTTGAGATTGTATTGACTAAAGAAAATAAACAAGTTTTTGTTTGGTTTTTCTTTAGAAAGAACTATTAATGCTAAGTTTAAAATTATCAAGAAAGGTTTAGAAATTCTGAATAAAAATCTTCCATTTAAGTTTTCTAGAAGGAAAAAAAGTGGAAAAGGCATTTAGGACTATTCTGACCATGGACTATTACCCAGACATATTAGGGTAAAGGAAGATGTCTCCCAAATATCAGGCAAAGTGCTGTTAGACTCACCGTGTACATGGTGGCTACAGTGGCTTGTTGAGGGGGCATATGTGCTTCAGTGCCACTGTGGAAGTGGAATAGAAGAAATCAATCACCCCTCCCCCTAGGGCCTGCCTAGGCAGCCTGAAGATAAAAAGAGAAAATAGCAAGCTGAGAGGAGAACATACTGCTGATAACAGGATGGGCACTCTTAAAGTTTAGACGGGTTTTATTGGAAAAGAAATGCTACTTTATTTGTTGCTCCCAAATAAATGAAATAAATGGCAAAGCTCATAAAGGGTGGCACAACGTCTTGTTTGTGGTCCTCATAGGAGATGCAAGCATCAAAATAGTTTCCAAATAGAAAATATCTACTGTTCTTCATTTATGGAATTTGAGGATTGTATATTAGTCATATCCAAGTGAGAAGCTTACATGAGCATGCCTACTGCACTCATGTGGAAAGCTAGTGTCTGTCGGTGCCATCATTAAGTCCCTCTTCCACACCCTATTCAAAATCACAATGATCCCAAGCTTGCAAAAGCTCTGGAACAAACACTTCATTAGAAGCAAATGTACATAGTGCAATATATTATTTGTACCTCATCTGCAATTTGTCATTATGTGGTGAAGAAAGCCAATGCCTTGCCTCTAGATACTGAAGCACAACACTGCCAAATGAGGTCCTTTTCAATTAGTCTTTGATTCTTCCAGTCATGGGATTTTACTGGACCCAGGTGAGGACAGTTAAAATTCCCCATTTTAAAAGCAACCACACACCTAACCCAAACTTGCTTAACAGATTTTATTGCTCTTTTAATTCCTTGCCCCTCATGGATACAAACACTGCCTTGCATTTACCTTCCTCAACTATGTAAGATGATAATCTAGTTTTGATGAAATCCTATATTGAATACAAACACTGTTTTGTGTTTATTTCCTGGATGAATCTCTGCCAGCAGTTTTGGGGCATGCTGAATAGATATCAGCTACCTCATGCATATTTGAGGAGACTCAGCACTTTCACCCCATTCCAGAGTATGTACTGCAGTAGTAGAATGTATGTTGGCATCTGTGGCAGATCAGCATCTCTCAAACATAAAACAAACTTTGGACAGCCTGTGGTGTGCATTTTTCATAACACAGGTGTTAATTCCTCCCTCAGGATATATAAGAATGGTAAATCAACAGATATTTACTCTCATGAGTTATGTTCAAGTGCTCATCTTAAATAGTCTACTTAGAATGTCACATGGTCGGCAAAATATTTGACAGTCTGCTCAATTAATTTTGGTCTGTCATGGACAGTTTAGAATCAACCCTGGCACCTGAGCATTGGCCCACATTGGTAACTGCATGATTGTGATGTATCAGTAAATATACCTTCATCAGTAGACTGACTAGGAAGAAAGAAAACAGATGCTAGAATAAATCTACTGGAACAGTACTAAGTCAACTGTAGACATTGTTTATTTGTTTGTTTGTTTAAGTAATACCATTAGTCAGGTATATAGTGGTTCATAAAAGTGTATTTAAATCATTTACAAGAGCTAGCATTTAAAAATACATGAAACTCAGTCTGGTAGCTCAGGTTTGTAATCATAGCTATTGGAAGGCTGAATTAGGTAGGAATTTTACAAGTCTAAAACCTGGTAGGCGTAAAGAACATACATATATTATATATATATATATATATAATATATATGTGTGTGTGTTTGACGTATATAAACATATTTATAGATAATTATAAATATATTCAAATATATTTATATTATACTTATATAAGCTTATTCATATATACAAAGTGAAGTTACACTATCACAATGGACAGTGCCCCCCTCAGTTGTAAGAGCCACTGATAGTAAATCTGTGCATGGAAAAAGTATTTATCAAATATGACAGAGCTGCCAAACACATAAACTCCTGTGGTTGTGGTTGTGACTGCCTGCTCATGCCCTGTATAATATCAAGCCAATTAAAAGTGTACCATGACAATAGGAGGTGGGCACAAAGTCCTTCCTTTGTGGAGGAGCTATTAGCAATTGCTGGATTCTGGGACAGAGATATAGGATAAGTTTTCACAAGGTGTGGTCCCTGAAAGGGAAATCACTCTCTGGTATATATGCATATACTCACTACTAAGCAGGCTAAATTGCCTTTTATTATTATTATTATTATTATTATTATTATTATTATTATTATTATTACCATTATTTTTACAATCCAATAGTTACTCCCCTCCCAGTCTGCCATCCCACAGTTCCTTATTCCATTTCTCCTCCTCCCCCTGTCTCCAAGAGGATGTCTCCAACCTACCCCTAATCTTCTGCCAAGCCTCCCCACTCCCTGGGGCCTCAAGTCTTTCCAGGGTTAGGCACCTCTTCTCCCACTGAGGCCAGACCAGGCAGTCCTCTGCTGTATATGTGTTGGGGGTCTTGGACCAGCTCCTGTATGCTGCCAGGTTGTTGGCTCAGTGAGAGATCCCAAGAGTCCAGGTTCGTTGGGACTGCAGGTCTTCCTATGGAGTCTCCCTCCTCCTCAGCTTCTTCCAGCCTTTCCCTAATTGAACCACAGGGGCCCTCAACTTCAGTTGAATGGCTGGGTGTAAGTATCTGCTTCTGTCTCAGTCAGCTGCTTGTTGGGCCTCTCTGAGGGCAGCCATGCTAAGTTCCTCTCTGTAAGCACATCATAGCATCTGTAAGAGTCTTAGGCCTTGGAGACTCTCCTTGAGATGAATGCTATGTTGGGCCAGTCACTGGACTGCCTTTGCCTCAGTCTCTTCTCCATTTTTATTCCTGCAGTTCTTTTAGACAGGACCAATTCTGGGTAAGAGTTTTTGACTGTGGGATGACAACCCCATCCCTCTACTTAATGGCCTGTCTAGCTACTGGAGGTAGATTCTACAAGTTCCCTCTCCCCACTGTTAGCACTTCATCTAAGGTCCCTCCCTTTGAGTCTTGAAACTCTCACATTCTGGTACTTTTTAGAGGGTTTCCCTGTCCTCCCACACACTGAGCTTGCTTATTTCCTTTCATTCTGCTGGTCCTCAGGGCTTCTTGCCTGCTCCCCACCCCCCAACAGCGATTGCCTTCTCCCTTGAAAATGGGATTGAGGCATCCTCACTTGGGCCCTTTGTTTGTGAACCTTGAGTCCTGTGGATTGTATCCTATTTATTCTGTACTTTTTTGGCTAATATCAACTTATTAGTAAGTATATATCATGCATGTCTGAGTTACCTCACTCAGGATGATATTTTTCATATTCCATCCATTGGCCTGCAAAACTCAGAATGTCCTTGTTCTTAATAGCTGAATAGTATCCCGTTGTGTAAATGAATCACATTTTCGATATCCATTCTTCTGTTGTGGGACATCTGGGTTGTTTCTGGCTTCTGGCTATCAAAAATAAGGCCGCTATGAACATAGTGGAACATGTGCCCCTGTGGGATGGTAGAGCATCTTTTGGGTATATGGCCAAAATTTCTGAGGAACCTCCAGATTGATTTCCAGAGTGTTTGTAACAGTATGCAATTCTACCATCAGTGGAGGAGTGTTCATATTTCTCCACATCCTCATGAACATGTGCTGTAGCCTGAGCTTTTGATCTTAGCCATGCTGATTGGTGGGATATCAGGGTCGTTTTGATTTGTAATTCCCTGATCACTAAGGACTTTGAACATTTCTTTATGTGCTTCTCAGACATTCAAGATTCTTCTGTTGTGATTTTTCTCTTTAGCTCTATACCCCATTTTTTGATTGGGTTGTTTGGCTTTTTGGAGATTAGCTTCATCAGTTATTTATACATTTTGGGCATATCAGATGTGGATTTTTAAAGTACAGAGGACACATGAACTTGAAGGAGAAAGTTGCAGGGATGCAGATAGAGGAAGAATTGGGTGTGGAGGAATGGTAATGAATGCATTTTAGTAAAGCACATTATATAAATGTATGAAGTCTCAATCATCAGAAAATATACACAACCAAGGAGATTTTTATTACTGACATCTTTCATGAAAATAGCTATTTTTAAATTATAAGAGCTACTGCATTTTACTTAGTCTAGAATTACATTCGAATGCATAATACGTATTTTATATGTTCATGAAAATTCTGCTTCAGTTACTCTCATAGAATTCTGACTAAAGTCCTTGAAAATTTCTTCATTTTAAGAAGAAATATAAAATTTGTATATAAAGATATTGATTAAATTGCAAGTAACATTAAATTTCAAGTTAGCTAAATCAAAAAGACTGGTTACACAATTTAATTGTATAGAATGCCTACATTCATGCATGAGGCCCTTAGTACCATAAAGAAGTACATAAACACATAATTTCTTTTAAAGTACATTTTTCCTGTTTATAAAATATATTAAATATAGTTTAAAATATCGTTTAAATGTCACTTTGGCATTTAAACTAATTATTGGACTTATTAGTATTCTTGAGAATAATAGTTTAAATATTTAACTATAAGTTATGTAGTCTTGATGAAAAAATTTTAAACTTAACAATTGTTAGTTTTAGACACCAGACAAGAAGTTGGCCATTATCTTCATGCATAAATCTCAATACTAGCATTCTAATGGGCAATGACATTAACTGTTTGTCTTTATGACACTGAAATAATGTTTGATTATATTTAAGTTTAGCCATTTTTGCTTATTATAGTATAAAACAATTTTCAGTACTTCTTATCCTTTTAATCTAATGGCCTAGAAGTTATTACAACTGTTCTTCTGAATTAAGCAAATAACAATTGCTAGTTGGCATAAACCAGATACCATTAATGGATCAAGTGGCTCAGCTGATTAAATAATATCCAGTTGCTCAATCTGTAATCCTTGCTAAAATAGATGGCTATCTATATAGCACAGGGGAGTATAATATAAAACAGGTGGCCTTCAACCATGTGAGGGCATCATGCTAATTAAGTTCATAGATACTATGGCTTTATTATAAGTCAATCAATTGGTAAATGTAATATTCCCTTCTGGCCACTCATGACTTTTGCAGCAACATCAAATCTTTTATGTATAATACTTTTGTTTTAACTATCATCATGGCTTTGCTCTTGCTTAAGTACCTTCCATGAAGTTAAAAATGATGGCAAATTGCAAATTATACCAGATAGTGTACTATCTATAAAATAATATACAGCATAATATTTGATTTAGTGCTGACTTTAGTAAGTTAAAGAAAATACGGCTCCTACAATTTTTTCAGAGAACCTGTGAGTAGTCATCCTGTCTATTGGTGAGATTTAGTATTTACAATGTCAAAATGAGCTCTTTGCCATCACTTTCTGTCATGCTTAGCCCTGTCTGAGTTAAACAATATAGAATAGTGAGTATCGTGTATAATAAAAATTGGCAGATCCCTGGTGTGCCCAGTTTCTGATTATGCACAATTGCTGTATTATTTGGTGGGTAACTCATTCATCCATCTCCAGATTGCTACTTCTTCCTTGTGGTTATGGGAACTTCATTATCTTCCGCCCTGTATATTTCTGTCCTAACCCACTTTTAATTCTTTAAGAATATGGTTCACAAAGCCTCTGAACAATTACCTTCAGTCAGTGTGGAGCACCTACCATTTTATTCCTTTCAGACTCCCTTTGGCTGAGTGTTAGAGAATGTCTGGGGTAGCCTTTGTAAAGCCTACATTTCTTATGCCCTCCATGGAAATAAGACACATAGCTTCTTTCCACTAATGTAGCTTCCTGGGACATTACCCAAGGATGACAGATCTAAATGCTGGAGAAGTATGTGGGAAAAAAATGATTTCTTTGGTGTGGAGTAGAGGAAGCCTTTCGGGAATGAGTAAAGAGTGCTTAAGTCTTAGGACTTAACGTCAGAGGCCCATTGCCAAAGAATAGCAAATCTACCTTAGCATGAGCCTATCAGAGTTCTTTTAACATCATATTTGTTCCTTGACTTGAGTCCGGATATATTAAAATTCACATATCAGTAACATTTTTTAATTTTTCTAAGTAAATTTACATCTAGTAGTTATAATGATCACAAAAATATAACAAATTGATGTTTCTCTTTGGATGTTACCGGACACTGGAATTGCAGAAAAGTTTAGCCAAGTGTTGCTGATATTACAACCATGTACTGCATCATCTTTGGAAGAGACCAACCCAAGGGAAGTAATAGTCTGCAGTCCACCTCATACTCAGCTCCTTAAAAAGAATGGAAATGCAAACCTGACATTCTGGAGCCAGCCTTTTCTACAAGTCTATGGACTAACGAAGACCTGGAATTCAAGACAAAGAGAAGCTGCCAAGGGAAATATGACAGAGACAAGATTCTTGCCATCACCATCTGCTTACTGTCTGGGGATTTTCATAGGAGCCAATGTAAAAATAAACAGTGAGGTACTCTCTGTTTAGACAGTGGACTGTGTTGAAAGGAGCAAGACCAGTTCCTTAAGTATGAGACACTTTGGGGAATGTAACTCAAACCAGAAGGAAACGTAGTGAGTTGCAGAGAACTGTCCATGTATCATAAAGGCAAGATACTGCTCTTCTGTGTCCTGCTGTGGAACAATTAATTGTGCACTATGGGAGACACCACACTCATACTCAGGTTTCTGCTTCATAGGTTTGTTGCTTAAACTTTGTAAATAGTCTTGGACAGGACAGTGCTGGGAGGAGAAGTTGAATGTGTTGTCCAAGAGGCACAATAAAAACTTAAGACAAATGAACTGTGATGATTTCAACATTGATCTCTATTGTCGGAGACATGTCTGGCCCTTGCTACTCTAGAGTTTCTATTAATTTTCTTGTCATTGAAAGCTTGTATTTTATAGTTAATAATGTCTATGTCTCACTAGCCTGTTTGTATTTTTAAAATATATAACAGGTTAACTGAACATCCATTTGGAGGAGATTTACACAACTAAATTTTTAATAGTATATTTTTATTTATGCAAGATAAACAAAACAAGTGGGACTTACTACCATCAGCATAAATGGTGACAAAATATTGACATCAGAGCCTTACAAGAAATTGTTGTGTGGTGGGTCTTTGGGATCAGGGAGTACAGCAGAGACCACATAGTGAACAAAAGCTGAACAGAGTTAGTGATGGGCTAGGTAGCACTTTGCCTTTGCTACATCACATGTTCAATAGACGGATCAACTTATAGTCATGTGAAAGTACATAGCGGTGAGTGCAGAAGAGAATTGTTATACCCACTTCTGTCGTGGAAGCTGAAGTTCTAGCATACTCCATATTTACTGTTGCTTAGGAGTGTGTGCAACCATTACTGTCTTTACTCTGAGCTTCAATGCAGAAGAGAGTTTATTGGTGTAATACAGATGGAATTCATAAATGAAACCCACGCTCCGAACTTAACACTTCAGGCAGTGTTTACACTGGGCTTCTACTTCTTCCTTGTCTTCATCTCATAGATTCAGAACTCTGTTGCCTAAGAAACAGCCCCACCCAGAGCCCATTAACAAAAGAACTCCATGCCCCTGATTCTCATACAGAAGTTTAAAGGTAAGCACAGGCACAAGTTAAACTTTCCTTAATGTTTCCTCCTCCCCACTCACTGTGCTGGTCTCTCCTTGTATACACACCCACTCACACATATTTTTGGAGGCAGAGGAGTACTGCTTGCTTTTGTGTAAATTAAGTTGCAAAAGAAAATAAATGTTGACGTGAAACTGAAATACACTCACCAGACTGGGAAGAGCTTCTGGAGGAAGCTTCCTCTAGATGCCCGTTCCGGGATTCACAGTTCCCTTCAACTCAGCAAACTCTAGAAGACAATGAGTAGGATTTGAAGGCAAAATTAGAGGCTTAGAAGCCATAGCCATTAAAAGATTGGTTGCTTGTGCTTCATGGAGATGGGAAAAAAAATAACCAGGTCTCCAGTTCATTATTTGCTATCTTTTTGGAGATATATATATATATATATATATATATATATATATATATATATATCTCCAAAAAGCATATATATATGCTTTGGATCTTAGGGCCCTCCTGGACACAGAAGATAATCTAAAAATACACTTGTTTAAATTTTTAAAAATCCACACACGTTCAAACATCTTCCTGGGAGGTAATCTGTTAGATGAGGCTGTGATAATTTGGCTTCCAGCCGTAGCAACTTATGCCAAAAATGAATCATGAAGTCTAGACAAACGCCACTGTTTTCTTCCAGAGGCGGCCAGCAGATGCTTTGTATTTCTTGCACTCTCTAACTGGCTAGATTAATTTTGTGCCATGCTTTTACTCTGCAAGGCCTTGGAACCCAAAGTAATAATAATAATAATAATTTTAAATGTGTCTTTTGGCCGTTTGGAGTCCCTCCGATCACTTGCTGTAACGTTCTTCAATATTAACAAAGACTAAACTGCCTTGTGAAAAGTCTGTCTTATAATCCACGATGTACCACACAGCTCTCTGCTTCGCCAGGGAGATCACAGGCAGTGTAATAAGGACCCCAGAGATACTCTACAATTGTCACAGTTCCTTAATGCATCAGGTATAAGAAGGATAAGGCAAAGGAAATGCAAGCCTAGGGGAACAGAGATCTCAAGTTTGTCCATGGGCTGTCAATCAAGTACATAATTACAATTCTAGTAACCTCATTTTCCACTTCCATGATATTCATATTGTAGGGAAACTGTGAAACCGTGAAAGCTTTCAAATCCAGAACACTCTTCAAAATGCTTGTTATATTTGGACAAATTCCTTTGCTAATTTTCCAAATGAAACAGTCACAGAATCATACAAATCAGAACCTTTTTCTTTTTGAGGGAACCAGTGCACAGAAGGTCAGTGGAGCCTGTCCTTGGAAGATAGCTTAAATTGACAGTCTGTGCAACCCGAATGCAAGTGTTAGCTGCAATAATTGTGGGAAACATGACTGAGCTTTCTACTCATTACAAGCAATTCTCTTAAGCTTCATAGACAGACTTTCCTTAATTGAGGAACAGTCATTACCAATGAATTTTTATGAGTTCATCCATTCTAGAACATTTCATCACAGTGCAGTCAGATTATTGTATTAAAAATGTATATCACAACTGAAGCAGTTTTGTAAAACATGAGCTGATACACCATTGCACCTATTTATTTTTACCTTAGAGAGGTAGACAAGAAAACAAACTGCTTACAGCTTGAAAAATCATAACTTCCAACACCTAATGGTTGAAATGCTGCAACTCAGAGATAGACCTCTCTGACCACATGAGAGTAATTACTATTGGTTATAGAGAAATGGAAAGGTTACTTAAGGTTCAATTAGGACATAGCATACATGGATAACAATTTAGCTGTTGGCTGAAAATAAAAGCTAAGCTTAAGTCCACCAGAGCATGTGCATGCCCTCTGTGACTTAGTCCTTGCTTTAACTATGAGATAGTAGTCCCTGTTAGCATTTCTATTTGCTGTTGTAAAAAAAAACACAAAAAAACCAAAAACAAAACAAACAAACAAAAACAACAATAAAAAACAGGTACCAAAAATTCTAGAAAATGAAATCATCCATGATATTTGAGTCATAGGTGAGCCCCAGAGGTAGCAGTCTGAAGTAGGGTCACATCATAGTCTCCTTATAATCTCACAAATTTTAGTGATGATTCTAATATATTACTTAAGTTAAACATGAAACCCACTTATGATGTCTGCATTGAAATATTCATGTTTTCTTGTAATTATAGCCTATCTTATTGTAGCGATAGCTTTTTTCTTTAAGCTTACCATGTGAAAACATCTGCAGTACAGTCTCCCAAGGACCAAACATTGCTTAGGTCTCAAGAACTTATAAACAAGAAAAAGTACAATCATGGTTATCACCAAGCAGTGGATATAACCACTGGTCCCTGATGCAGAGTTCAACCAGTTGTTTTAAGTATAGTTTGTTGAAAGATTTTTGTTCTCTTTATAGCTTTAAAAGTATTGTTAGATAATGTGCAATTTAAAAACAATTTACACACACACATATACATATATACATATATACATATATACATATATACATACACATTATCAGAAGACCTCCTTAAGAGCAGACCTGGAGTTCCCATTGGTTATTTTCTTACCGTATTCTTACTGGGGAACAGGCTCTCTTCTGGAAAGGTTCTACTTTTTCTCCTACCTAAAAAGCTTAAATCTTCCCATAGTTTTCATTGTTGTGGCATCTGAAATGATGATGGAGTGTCAGTCAGGCCGTCTTGTGTGCTATTTACATTTTGTGAAGACTGTCAACTCTTCCTTGTCTATGTCTTTTGGGGTGATAGTAAATACAGAAGTGTATATGATTAATTCCCCACTTGCTCACATTTGGATATAAGATATGTGGCTAACTGAATCATATAGGCAGTAAGGAGAGGAGACAGAAAGACGAGAGAGGAGGGAGAAATCAGGGGAACAAGGAGAGACAAAGTGCAGAGAGAGTGGAAATAGAAGAGACAGAGGTAGTTAGAGGAGCATATCCAACATCTTTTTTATTTATTTATTAATTTTTCTCATATATTACATCTGGACCACAGTTCTCCTTCCCTCCCTTCAGCCTCTACTTCCACTATCCCCTCCCATTTCCTTCCTCCCCATCCACTCTTCCTCTTCGTAAAAAGCAGGTCTCCCTGGGATATCAACCAAACATGGTATCTCAAGTTGCAATATGACTTGGCACCTTTCATATTAAGGTAGGGTGAGGCAATCCAGTAGGGGAACAAGAGTCCCTAGAGCAGTTAAAAGCATCAGAAACAGCCCCTCCCCCATTTACAATAACAAGTAGCTACAAAACTATAACATATATACAGAGGGCCTAGGTTAGACCCATGTGGGTTCCCTTATTATTAGTTCAGTGTTAGTGAGCCCTATATGAGTCCAGGTTTGCTGATTCGGTGGGTTTTCTTGTGGTGTCCTTGACCCCTCTGGCTCCTACATCTTATACATTACTGTAAGAAATAGAAATACACAAAATAGAACCTGATTAAAGGAATATAAATAACTAAGTCATTGCACTCAGATCGGAAATGATGCAATCTCAACTCTGAAATGGTCAAATGGAGAAATGGTGGGAAAGAAAGAAGAGTGAGGTGGGGTAGAAAAAGGAGAGGTGTAACAGAATAGAAAGAGAGGAGAGGAGAGATATGGAGATTAAGGCACGTCCACTATTTTTTATACTACTTTGAATGGTTTCCAAGTAGAAGGTAAGATATGCAGGATTGTTCTCAAGTAGAATTCATTCTCAACCATCAACCATGGAGAGAGAGAGATTGAGAAAGGAAGAGAGGAAAAAGAAAGGAGAGATAGTTCTTCCATTGTCTTCATAATGGCATAAATTTCTAGAAATATCAGAGATACAAGATAAAAATAATTCTTATATTGTTCATCATTCTGATTTATATGGATAAACAATTAGCTTAATAAGTCCTAAAGACATGGATGAGAACTGAGACACAAAGAAGTTAACTAATGTTTCATCTGGTCATTGAATATGAGAAATGGTGTCTAGAATCCGTGACCCAATACATGTTCTGTTCTCCTCAGGCAGAAATTTACATGTGTTTACTCAGTTATACAGAAGAGATATCCTTGAATGTTTTAGAAAATGAGTGCTTTCTCATTTTTATCACATGGTAGACATACCACATTTTAAAATGTATTATCTCATCGGTAGGAATCCCCAAGTCCCTTCTATAATGGATCCCTTCTATAATATAGACTTTAAGAAATACATTCTACAAAGTTCATATTAAAAGGAACATCTTGAATGTTTCTCAGCTCTCATGTAAAAAAAAAAAAAATCTGGGAGTGTCAGCTTCTGTCTGTCATTCCAGTATTTGTAGAGACAACTGAGTCTCCAGGTTCTGTGAGAGAACAGGTCTCAAAAATAACACCCCCCCCCCAAAAAAAAAACGTGGAGAGTTATAGGCTTCGAGTTTTCAAAACCTACTTTACTAAGGGTTCTTAAGTGCTTTAACCTCCCTTCTAGCCTATGACCTACCAGAAGTAGTAGAAAGGAAAGATTAATAGGGCAAAGGGGAATGTGGACCTGTTTAGAAATAGTTCTTTGGGAAGATTCCAATCTTTGTTTTCAGGCTATCAGCAGTTCAGTTCCCATGAGTCAGCAGTGATAGCTTGATCCACTCATAACCACCATTCAGGAATCGGCAACAGCAGTTCAATTCACAAGAAACAGGAAGCTCTGCCAATTGGCCCAAGTCAGCACTGAAGCATCAAGAAGCCGCCACCAGAATAGCACAAGAAGTTCTTTGGTGCATTTCTCTCTACCTTCTACACAGTCAATGAAGAAGGCAAGGTGAACCAAAGCCACAGCTCACACACTGTCTGTTGGGCTGGATTCTATGTATACTTTTTCCAAAAATCGCAAGTCCTCTCAAGCGTCTGCTCTAGCAAAAGACCACACGCCCATTTTCCAGACAGTTTCCAGAAAAGCTGTCATATAGGACACATATCATATGACACAACTGAGTCTCCAAAGAAACCAGGAATTTCCACTTCAGAGAGTAATAAAAGAAATAATTGATGACCTCTGGCTTCCATTTTGTAGACAAGCAAATACATATATGCACACATACACACACACACACACACACACACACTCACACACTAGTTTAACACTTTCGTGGTTTATCTACAACATAAAGGACAGAATAAAAGTGAAACAATTTAGTAAAACTACTGTTGGAAAAGTAGAACTGGAATAAGAGTCAAGTATGGCTTTTATTTCTTCTTACTATTATTAGAAAGAAAGAGGAATTAGAGTAAACAAAGAATGAAATAAGAATAGGAGACAAAAAGCCATTTTTTTTAACATTAAAAACTGCATCAGACTAGCCTGCTTATCTAATGTTGAAAGCACCACCTTTAAAATATTGGGAAATTTTGTTTTTTCATACAACTATTTCATATAATTGATTCCCATACATTTTAAATGGAGCAAAAGGAAGGTAAATAAATTACCAAGGAACATTTAATGAGTGAAATGTGAAAATGGAGAGGTCAGTGAGGACGATGATAATTTGGAAAAGGTGGTGAGCCATAATGAGAGCTCTCCTTTGATGCACTTACACAGAATTTTTTGTAGCAGAAATTATACTTTTAATAATACCTCTAGATTTATTATTTTGTAAGTAAAATCATTGCAGCTGAGATTTAAAATAACCTAATAATAGTTACACTATTGTTTTTAGTCATGATTGATTGTGTAAACTTATAGCTAATAAATGTCTTTAAAATAACTGGGAACAGAAGGTTACAGAGTATAAAATCAAGCAAAATGAATAACTGTGTGTATAATATTTATTATAAATTAAAAATAGCAGCAAATGAGATAGTAGAAGAGATTATAGGTCTTATATCTTTCAGCAAAAGTGCTTGATAAATGCAGAGAATGCTAAAGCAAGGTGCTTCCTCAATTCAGAAATTAACAAAAAAATGTGTGGTTGCCATGGGAATATTTAAGTTACAGAAAAAATAAATCAGGAAATGATGAATGTAATTAATTTTTCTTGAAGTTCAACTGATGCAAGGTAAAAGCGTATTTATTATGTGAGTGTCTAGTGATCCATGATATTAAAAAAAGGAGTACCAAATTTGCAATATATGTAAATTAGGCAAATTTTGTTATTGATGTTGACAACAAATACAAAAGTGAGTTACTCACTGATGAATTTAATTTTCTCATATGATTTTTCACAAATAAATAAATAAATGCACATACATTTGCAAAAATAGAAGTCTGACTTTTGTAGCTTTTATTTTCAATGGATGAAGAGTGTATCAGGGGCTACAATGGCCCACCACACTCAGAAATGAGCTAGTGTGTAAACTTCCTGTAGTTCTCAGTACCAGTTCATAACATTGGTGTAGTCTGAGCAGCTTTCCATGTTTAGCTTTGTTATTGATTCTAAATCAAAAAATAAAAGTTCACAATTGTATTTGGGGAATCAACCCAGCAAATAAGTAAGAAAACGTATCTCAAATCGCAGCCCTGAGTGCATTTGTATACACAAGAACTTCTGATCTTTCAGAAGAAGATTTACATCTAGATTTTATGGAAATCCTCTAAGTCTTAAATGTTGAGACTTAATGCAAAACATTTAAGTCAAGTAGTAGAAGACAGATAATATGGGTTTGCAGTCTTTTATGTATCTTTGCGTAACTTCTCCCTAATAACCACACCATAGCATGATCCCTGGAGATGTTTTGGATGGAATTTGTCGGTTACTAAATTGCCTGTGTCATAAGTTTGTGAGCATGAAGCAGTCCACTGTGTTGTATCAGTGGCGACTTTTACTAAATGATAAACCATTCAGTCTACATATCTGCCTTTCATGAGCTGGTAAATCCCAGAATCAATCTTTGTATTTATACCATGGATTCAAAAAATAATAATTGATTGTAAACTCACTGGACAAGCTTATTTGGTTTCCAGTAAGAGACACAATTTTATCCACAGTAACAAAATCATCAGACAAAATTTTAATCATAATAATATAAATTTGTATATTTGTGTATTTTATGCTATAAATTCATGTGTACTCATCCCTTTGTAAGTTTAGAATAGGAAAAGATAGGTGATATCTTTTTGGTCTGGTATATAGCTGATCTTCAAACCAAACAGGCACTCCATTTGAACTCAGAGAATGAATTCATGAAATGGTCACTTTTTCACAGACAATCTGATTACTGCTATATACACAAAGAAGAAAATGTTGCTGTATCAATTTTTTATACTAAAACAAAGTACCTGAGAAAAGACTACTAAAGAAAAGATGTTTTTATTTTCTTGTGGGCCATGAGATTTCACTCCATTATTGTTAGTGGAGGATGTCAGAGCAAAGCACCTTTTATTAGACATCCAAGAAAGAGAGAGAGGGATTTCCTGTGTCAGCTACTTCACCACTTCCCCCTACTTTTGTCCCAATACTGTGGGTTCAGAGCAAGTATATATTACATAGCAATATCAATCACACACACACACGCACACACACATACATAGAGACAGAGATGGAGACAGAGATACAGAGAGACAGACAGAGACAGAAAAAGAGAGATAGACAGAGACAGAGAGACAGAGATACAGTGAGAGAATGAGATAGACAGAGAGAATGTTCTTTTTCCAAAACATAAGAGATCTTCTTACCTCATAACATCATATTTTTTTCTTAACAAAACATTCTAGTAAGTTGTTTTTTGTTGTACTGAAGTGCTTGTTATATCTACCCTACCTTTACCTCTATAGACCTGCTTTAAATATTAAGAAGTGCTCCCTCTTCCTCGTGACATCCCTTAATATATTGCCAGCCACACTCTACCATTTCCTTCTCATGGTCAAACATGCTAGCCCCTCATTATCGCACTCTGCTTTGTTTCTTGTTGTTTTGTTGTCTTATTTGTCTGCCGTTTTTAGTTAGAACATTTTGACTACTTGCCAATAATTGTAACTCATTCTGTCAGTTTCTGTCTGTCAATGAGGAATATAGAGGTTCTTAGCAGCCCAGACTCAGTGGGAAGACTATCTCCTTTGTTGCAGTTGCTACATTCTTGTGATCAGCCTTTCACACAAGCAGCTAAATCATGTGTTTGGCTCACAGTGAGCTTCAACATGCAACTATTACTGATTGTATTCTATCTGCCTGGACTGAGATAGTACATCCACACGTTGTTAACCTCAGGAAAGTTTGTAATTGATTAATAGTTCAAAGCCTTTGTCTCAAATATACTATCAAGAAAAGATCTTCTACTCTTAATTCTTATCCTGACACAAACAGAAATTTTCACTTACCAGCATTAAATTGCATTATGTTAGCCTTGTGCCACCCTTACCCTAATTAAATTTCTCTATGTTGGTTCTGCCTCATCATTTTTGTATCAGGATCATTTTAAACTCTGTGATTGGTATCATAGATAGTCCTCAATTTTTCCAGCTTTGCATCAACGACATAGTTGATAAGGAGACCATTTAGTTTTCAGCTAAGACTGCTAAAAGTTTGTTAAATTGAGTGGAATACAAACCAAAGTTGGAAGCTATCTCCTATGACTCTTTTCTACTGATTCAGAAACAGAACCCATTCTTCAACAGCTACAGTCATGTGAGTACCCCATCATTAACCTCCCTCACAGCTACAGAGACGGCATGAAGTTTCTTCAAGTGTCTTATTTAGAAAAGGGTGGGCTACATGACATTTGCAAGTTAGCTTGGCATGCTTTAATATCAAAGCACTTTGGTATTTTTATTTATGTACTGAGATGTTTAGTTAGCATGTTCATCTCTTACAATAGACTTTAACCATGCGATGAGATTTCAAGAACTATTGCAGGGTTTAATAACCGATTCATCCATGTTGGGTTCCATAATTTGATTGGTATGCATTTTTATTTGTGCTTTTGGCTTTTCTGTAATCTTAAGAGAATGTTTCTACTCTTCATTCCCTAGAGATTCATTTAATTCACCTTAAAGTTGTAGTCATCTGCGTCTTGACTGGAATATTTATTTACACATTCCAAAGCTCTATAATCCTTGCTTTTATTTCTATTACCTCTTGATAATGATATCCTTCATAATATGGTGATAGTTCTCCCAGTGGAGAGACATAGGCACAAATTATAATTTTACATGTTGAATTGTATATCACTTTTAATAATTAATGATTATCATTAATTATTTTGAAGATCCTTTTACTTCATATTTACTGGTCTTATCATATATACATGTATTTTGCTCATACTAAAAATTCTCTCTAAATTAAAATTTAGTCCTTGGTGAAAATAAAATCTATACTTCTATTCTCAAACCTTTTCTTTAAGACTGTGCTCTTTTCTGTAGACATCCTTGACTATATATTCTTTTCTTCATATTTTGTAGATTGTTCATTAAAATCAGAGGTCATCAGAAGGAGAGCCCTAAGAATCACACTGGTTTCCTTGTATATGGATTCTTTGTTGGCTTCATCAGTATTATTTCTGATAATATTATCAGATTTTCAATTTTTACACCTGACCTTCTTTTTATTTTATTGGTCATGACATCCTGGGGATTAGGGTAGCTGTCTCTTAAGTTTTGTAATTAAGTGTCAATGTAATATCCTAAAATCCAATGTATACTTTTGTAGTCTTTCCATGGCTCCTAAAATGCCATGATTGTTTTCCTCTAAAAGTTTCCATTATTTTATCTACAAGTATAAGTTTCTCTTTGTGAGTAAAGACTACCTCAGAAGTGGAAACCTATGTCATTGTTTTGTGTTCATCCTGAGAAATTTGTTTCAACAGAACACAAAAATCTCAGATGTTCTCCCTTAGCGATAAAAAAAAAAAAAAGCCCAGATAGCTAGAATTTCCCATCAGTTGCCTTTTTCTCATGGGAGTTTTATAACATACTGTTAGCATTACACATGTACTCATTAGAAGTGTAAACTCAAAACTTCAGACCAGGATTATGTGGCCAAAACTCTTAGTCATCTATATTTGCAGACATCTTTGAGGCAGGTCTTCTACCCTCTCAAGTCTAAGATCTGCTATTAGGAAGCATCATCCATCCATGCAGGCGGCAAGGTAGTACAGCAGCACATCATCCTGACCAGCAGCCACTTAGACTCCTCATTCAGGTAGTTTCTACTAAGGGCAACTTTCTGTGCACATACTCATGGCATAGGGGAAAATACCTTTTCTATTGACTTAGGCATTTTCTAGAGTCTTCCATATAGCATAGTTCTTTCGTAACACATATCCTGTTAAACATAAGACAATTTCTAATGTTAAATTGGAAACTTTGCCTAGGATTCAGAAATAGGTTAGGCACCAGCCATGCACATCATCTGAGGCCTAATGTGGCCAACACATTCGAGTTGATTTCCTATTGAGAACTTCATGAAAGTCTCTACTTCTGTTCTTATAGGCTATCCCAACATTGGACCCATTCTTCAACTAGGCTGCTTTTACTCACACCAAGATTTCTGTAAATCTGCGTAATATATCCCTAAGGATGTCATTCTTCTGGTTGGAATGTCTTCTTTGTTAAATCTTCCATGAAGCTGAGAATCTCCATAATAGCCCTTCAAACATTTTCTTCAGACTTTCATTTCATAACCCATAGCTTCTTATCATGTCCCAAATCCACAGGGTGAGGCTGTGCTGCTCTTGCTGTGCTCAGGCCTGTGTCCATGCCCTTTGTCCCTCTACGCTCTCTGTTTACCACTCCTTGGCCCTTAAAAGTCTCTCAGCTCACATTCCTGAACCCTAGGAGATTTGTTTCTTGTGTAACTTTGCTGGTGTCCTCCCCTTTGTCCCAGCAAACATTGATATTCAATTGTCTGGCTGTGAGCTAGTTTGTACAGTCTATTAAAGTGAACCATATCCTCAAGAAAGTATCTCACAACTGCTTCTTCCTTAACAATACTTGTTGAACGGCAGCCTGTGTTATTCTGTAATCTGTGTTATGTTCTTCTAAGGCTTTCTCAAAGGGCACCACTCACTATAATGTGTCTAGGAAAAGGTGTAACTTAGAAATGCTTCCTGATTTAGTACAGAAAGGAGTTATCTTATTAAGAACAAGACTCTTTTGAGGCATCCAAAGTTAGTAGTTCATTCTTGAATTATTTTTTCTGAATAGTAAGTAGAAAATACTAGTCTATGAAATGTTATAGTTATAAAGATTTACATAAGTGAGATGGAGGGAGGGGAAAGAAGAGAAGAAGAGGGAGATAAAGAGAAGGAGAACTAAGACACCACCAAGAATAATGAACCTATAGAGGCTTTGGTCCCTTCTATCTCCAGCTTCTCCTCCCCCTGTGCAGAATCCCTGCACATAGTTGAAGGGAAACCATCCCCTAGTAATGTAGGAGATATTATCTTATTCCATACTTAGATACAGGTGAGTGCCAGCTTAATTTTAAAATATACAAAATAAAGGCCATCATGCATTTGGACATCACATTGCAGAGTTGAGAGGTTTTATGGATGATAAAAGGCTACAGATGAGGGAGCAGCCTGTGAAAATAGGAAAAAAGCTCAGCAATTAACCTTAAGATGAAGTAGCTTTCCTTTCTCACCATGATCAACTCATACTTAAGTCTTTAAATGGAAAATGACTTGTAGTTAACCTTTATGATTCAGAAAACCATTTAATTGTAATTATAGCTAATCCAATTAAAGATGGATTATAATAACTGCTGAATTAATAGGTCATGAAACACCGAGTTTAATTATGAGTGTATTTATTTTGGAAAAATTACTCCTAAGGTATTATGTAATTTTAAAAATTATTTTGAACTCAAAATTATATAGGTTGTGATTCATGAGTAAAAGAAGAGGATGGATAACACCAGAGCTATTCCAGGTATCAGGGCAGAGCAGGAAACAGGACAATATGAGTGGCAAAGCTTGATTTAAAATTAAGTTTAATTATTTTAAATTCACAACCTTGAAAAAAGTTACTGTTAATAGTTTAGTTTCATCCCTAGAAACATTAAAATTATTGTTTTTTATTAGATATTTTCTTTAATTACATGTCATATGATTTCTCCTTTCCCAGTTTCCTCTCTAAGGAGGAAAATAAAACAAAAAAACAACAAGAACAAACCCCTGTTGCCTCCCCCCTCCCCATGCCTGCCACCCCACCCTCTCCCACTTATTGGCCCTGGCATTCCCCTACACTGGGGCACAGAACCTTCACAGGGCCAAGGGCCTCTCCTCTCATTGATGATCGACTTTGCAATCCTCTACTATACACATGTTGCCAGAGCAATCAGTCCCACCATGTGTACTCCTTGGTTGGTGGTTGAGTACCTGGGAGCTCTGAGGGTACTAGTTAGTTCATATTGTTGTTTGTCCTAAGGGGCTGCAAACCCTTCAGCTCCTTTGGTCCTTTCTGTAACTCCTTCATTGGGGACCCTGTACTCAGTTCAATGGATGGCTGTGAGCCTCTATTTCTGTATTAGTCAAGTACTATCAAAGCCTCTCAGGAGACAGCTATATCAAGCTGGACATGGTCCACCATGTTCATAGCAGCCTTATTTATAATAACCAGAAACTGGAAACAACCCAGATGTCCCTCAACAGAAGAATGGATACAGAAATTGTGGTACATCTACACAATGGAGTACTACTCAGCTATTAAAAACAATGAATTTATGAAATTCTTAGGGAAATGGATGGATCTGGAGAATATCATCCTGAGTGAGGTAACCCAATCACAAAAGAACACACATAGCATTTACTCTATGATAAGTGGTTATTAACCCAGAAGTTCGGAATACAGGAAGAACAACCCACTAACCACAAGAAACTCAAGAAGAAGGAAGATCAAAATGTGGACATTTCATTCCTTCTTAAAAGAGGAAACCAAATACCCATGGAAGGAGTTGCGGAGACTAACTATGGAGCAGAGACTGAAGGAAGGACATTAAAATTATTGTTAATGTTTATACTCTATTGCAATTAGTAGAATTAAAGAAAATTTTTACTTTTAAAACCACAAAGCATCATTTGGCACACTGTAACTCTGTAACTCATTCACAGACACTTATGTCTTTAGTTGTGTCTTTAGAGGGAAATGCAGCAGTGATTAAAGTAGAACAAATGACCAATGTTAGCATCAACAGATATAATTTAACATCAGTGTTTTGTTCCTTTTCTACATTTAAAAGTTATGGAAACAGACATGAGTAGATTAAAAAAAAAAAAACATAATGGCTTGAACAAGAAAATAATTACCTAGAGCAATTGAAGGCCATATTAGGGCATGCACACAGTAGGGATTCAGCCTTTCTAGCACTTTTCACCAATATGCACTCCTCCATGAGATGCACGTTCAAGCCAAGTTCTCCAACTGGGCTTTCGAGTGATATTAGTAAGTCATCCCTGTAAATATCAGGTTCCCTAATTCTACACTGCACATTGTTCATTTTTAATATTAATAAAATGTAAGAAAACAGACGAGGTTTTCAAGCCATCATCTGATGGCGTGGGGAACTCCCCTGGGTAGAAAGAGATAAAGTTTTCAAATGTTTTCTTCTAAAACATGCTTTGTCCTTGAACCCTGGGCATCAGGACCCAAAGCATTTCCCTTGCTGCTTCTTGAACATGTTTTCAGATGGTGATAGAAAGTGTCACGATTTCTTGATGTATTCTCCTATTAATTATCGAGTGGCTTATACTTTTAAGATAACATTCCATGCCAGTGAGATGGTTACTGCCAGGCCTGATAACCCAAGTTTGATCCCAGAGGCTCACCCAGTAGAAGCAGAGAACAGATTCACAGGTTGTTCTTTGACTCCAATGTGCACCTAGTCATGTACACACACACACACACACACACACACACACACACACACACACACACAGAGAGAGAGAGAGACAGAGACAGAGACAGAGACAGAGACAGAGACAGAGACAGAGAGACAGACAGACAGACAGACAAAGAGAATGAGAAAAACAGCCAAAACAACAACAACAAAAAAAGATAACTGGTACTCTCCAAATGACTGACATGAAATGTTTTCAAAGATAAATTAATACAAATCTAGAGTATACAATTGGAGAACTTTTCAGGAGACGGCTAAATGGTACACAGTGGATCACATAGGTATCCAAAGATAGAAACCGGCTCAAAAGCTACGAATGTGACGGAGGTGCTCAGCCTAGGCCAGGTTATCATTATGCTTGCCACTCAAACACTTGACCCTCAGCAAGGTCCTGCGGGAATTTGTGCCTACTGATAGATACACTATGGTAACTACCCTTGTGTGCCACAGGCTGGAGCCATCTACTCTCTCCTGTGTACCTTCAAATGCACCGCTGATGCACTTGAAACCAAACTTCTTTTTTTTTTTTTTTTTCCTGAGCATCAGCCTCCTCGGAAGCGATTGCCTTGTCCCTTAGCATTTGGAAGTTGCTGAGCAGTACATAATCAAGCCTTTCTTCGAGCTGTTTAAAACAGGCACGTTATCAGGGTCTCATCTCTCTGAAAGCCTCAGACTTCATTACACTATTAGAAAGAAATTAACATGCTGCACCTGATAAGCTTCTACGCAGCCGAGACCTTGCATCCACACTAGTGCTGACTATGCCCCCACTTCCTTCTGATTAAAAGTTACTCAGCATGTGTATAGTAGAGGATTGCAAATTCGATCATCAGTAGGAGGAGAGGACCTCGGCCTTGTGAAGGTTCTGTGTCCCAGTGTAGGGGAATGCCAGGACCAATAAGTGAGAGAGGGTAGGGTAGCAGGCATGGGGAGGGGGGGAGGCAACAGGGATTTATTCTTGTTGTTTTTGTTTGTTTATTTGTTTGTTTTTTGGAGGGGAAACTGGGAAAGGAGAAATTTACATGTAAATAAAGAAAATATCTAAAAACAGACAAACAAAAAAAACCAATGAGGTATGTAGCATTTCATGAGATTTACAGTATTTCTACATTTGAGTTGCCTAATAATAAACTGCTACTAAAACAAAAACAAAAACAAACAAACAAACAAAAATGTTACTCAGAGTTAATATATGTGCTCTTTTTCTACTTCCCTCTTGAGATTAAGAAAATCAACCATCAAGTTCTTCTGACATTCATTTTCTTTTAGTGAACTCAAGAAATCATTGTAGCATTACATTTTGATTCTGATTTCGAAGGGATTTGTGAAAGGAAAGCACGAGGCATGCTTGTCATGGATAATAAAGACAGGAAACTGGAAGGGATGCAGTGATCCCGGGCTAGTCATTTAGTAGAACATTTTAAATATTAGGCTGCTCTAATGCTGTTGTATATCATCTATTAGTGCCTAAATATCACTAAGGTTGAGGGATTTGTAGGAAATAAATGTATATATATATTTGAGCAAGAATAGCATTTTTACCTTTTTGAAAGCAGGCTTTATCTATAATTACAAATAACTACATATGGTACATATTTGTGGCAGAGCCAGCTTATTGGTACCTAATTTTAATCAGAAAAAAAAAACTAAACTAACATAAAAGACTGGAAATCTGTGATCTGGAAGCAGAAGTTGCAATGGTCTTCCAATAGTGGACTATTAATCACCACTATTTTGCAAACCAAGGTCCTGCAACTTTATGTTAAGAAATGCTGCGAACAGCACAGAACTGTAGATTTCAAAACCTGAAATTAATGTGTATCCACATATCACATTAAAAATAAATTATAGACAAGAAGACCATAAAGCAGAACTAGTACTGGGTAGAGAACAACCTAGGAATTTGAAGGATTGCTTGTAAGCTCAGAATCACTTGTTAGAGGAAGAGTTGCCCATAAAAAAGCAATATCCTTGCTGAAAATGCTCATGATTTATTCAATTGCTATGTTTAGAGCTTAAAGGGGGACTAGACCTTTCAATGTAAAGTAAAATTGCACAATGTTATTGTTGGTTAATATTTGACTTTAGACACAGTGAACTCTGTTCTTACCATGCCTTACCACAGTGTTTCAACAACTGCCTTCAAATTTAACTGTGCCAGTGAGCAAGTCAAAAATTAGAACAACTTCTAATCTGCTTTGCACCTAGACTGACTACACTGATGATTTCTTGATTGTTTCCCAAGTGTAATCATTTTGCTATTTTAGAGTGAGAAAAGCCAAACTTCGGAGAGAAGGTAGAAAAAAAAAAAAACGCAGCCCTGACAGATGTAAAGAACTCTCCTGTGACTACAAACAAAGGTGCAGCTTCAGGCTAGATGCCTCATCATGATATTTGTTGATCCCACTTCAATTCACTGTATTATCGTGTGATAGTCAGCTTTTCTATAACCTCTATAAGATTTTAGTTTATTTATCAAGAACACAGATGATTTTTTTTTTATTTGTTGATAGAGAACTGGGAATAGATGCCATCGTGAGGAAAGAGCCTTAGAAACTCCTTTGGTAGAATCCTGGTAGGGGAATGGACTACTCACCTAGCACTAGTGACTCATACATGTGTGCACCACAGCTATCAGAAAGAGGGGCTCCTAATTTCATGGTAGCTCCAAGACACTCAGCAAAGCAGCAGCGTTCCAAATGCCCTGTATGTGAAGAGCTGCACTGGCAATAGTCGAGTGAATGGCCTAAGGAGAATGGAGAGAGCATGCTCAGTACAATCAGATCATGTGTTCTTTGTTGCTAATAAATAAAAATAGGTTTGCAGGGCTGAGGAGACAGTTCCATGGGCAAGAGTTCTTGCTGTTCAAAAAAAAAAGGATGTGAGTTCTGGTCCCCAGCTCTCATAACATGTAAAATCCCATGTACTTGTAACCATAATGTTGGCATGGAGAGGAGGTCAGAGGCAAGAGAATCTCTGGGTCTGCTGGCTCCCATCCTGTCCCCAGGTTCATTGAGAATGTCTGTCTCAAGAGAAAAATATGGGCAATGACAGAGCAGGACACATGATTGTCCTCTGGCTTCCACATGCATACAGAAAGGAATTCACATATACACCATTCATGGATGTATACATACATACACACACACACTCACGTGTATAAACACACATTCATATATGTACATACAATAGTTTTGGAGTCAAACTGATATAGGTTACACAAAGTTGAATACAGTCATGATAACTCCCTAAGACTCATTTTCCCCAGCAGGACTCTGTCGAGAGAGGAACATAAATGTTGAGCATTAAACTTCAAGCTGTTTAATAAGTATTACTCATTACTCCTTCTCTCTGGGTCTAAACATGTATTTCTTCCTGTACTCTAAATCTAATTTCAGTGGAGAACCTAGAGTGAATCTTGTGTGACAAGAAACCTGAAGAATTCAGTCTACACTGGGAGCTTTGGAATGCCATATCCCAGTTGTCTCATTTTGTTATTTCTTTAAACATACCACAAAATAATCTGCAAAAAATATTTCCATGTATTTGAGACAACTGAATAATTTACAGGATTGTCTCTTTTCCAAACTGTCAACACATACACTTGGCAAATGGATTCACAATTGAGAATATTTTTATAGAAAAGAGATGGTAAATTATTCACATTGTCCTTTTTCCCCATCAACACATTAATTATCGCAGCATATTAAGGACTTATTTCATGTATAATATAATACGTAATGAATGAAGATTAAAATGTCTTAGAAAACTCAAAACAGATGCATTCCTTTAGCTAGATGATACATAGTTCACCTTTTATTTAAGTAGAGAGTACTACTTTTTATATTACTTTTTAAATTTCTAAATAATTAGGTGAATTTTTAAGTTTCACCTAAAATAAACTGTGGTTATTGGTATACATTCAATTTTTAAAATTAAACTTACTTTCCCTAATGTTTTTGCTCTTATTTTGCTGTATCTTAAGTGAAGTGAATAGTTAGCCTAACTTTTAAGAATGTTTTGACTGCTGGGAGGTAGTGGTACAAACCTTAATGTTTGGAAAGGAAAAGCAGCAGACTTCTGAGCTTGAGGCCAGCCTGGTCTACAGAGTGGCACCCAGGGCTACACAGAGAAACTCTGTCTTATAAAATGTTTTGGTGACTTTTTCATGAGCATATTTATTATTAATAAAAATTAATCCTGTAATATAGGTACATAGAAATAATCAATATATTTGGTTATAAAACAAATAGATTTCTATCCCAATGATATATAAATTTAGGAGCTAGTATCTATGAGAGTTGAGTTGCATGATTTTAATTCAGTTTGTTTAGCTTCATATACTATTTTAAAAAATATTTTCTCATTAACACTTGTTTGCATACCTTCCTCTGCAATTTGACGTTAAGATTTGACTTTCCGCTTAAGATCATTTGCTCTTAGTCTTAAGATTAGGAGAAACATATTAACCTAAAAGTCATAGTAACTTGTGTACCTAATCTTATTCTGGATTTGTAAACAAGGATGAGCCCCAGTTTTCTGAACCCTGCCTTGGGGTTGTTATTAAATAACTGACACCAAAGTCAACTTTTATAGATATTTCTAAAGACATCACTTGGTACTAAGCATAGCAATAACAGTTGTTCAGTTGTGTTCAGTATTTTAAGTTGGAACAATAAAATCTGAAATTTGTAAAGTACTCTGAGAAACAAATAATGATTTTCAAGGTGTCATGAGACAAGAAGTGAACAGGTGATGGGTTAGGCCAACTCAGCTAATGCTGACATGGTCCCTGCCAGATCTGCCAGAGTCATTATGCAAAAGAAAAGGTGTGGATAAATCCATGTGACTCTTGGGAGGGGAAAAGAAAGAGCATTTCAAAAAAAAAGGATGGATGTTTGGAAAGAAATGTCTGTGGAAAAGTCTGGAGAAGGGGAGATCGAGACTGAGGATAGGGCAGAAGGGGGTAAACAGTTTATGCTCTAAGCACTGAGATATGAAGACACCAACTAATACATGCAAACACACAAATCCTGAGTCCTAGCCAGAGAATACCATAGATGAGGAAACTAGAGACAAATACATCTTAGATCAGCCTTCTGAAGAGCGTCTGGGGCATGCAGACTATGCTGTTGGGGTGTACACCCTCCTGGAAGAAAGAATTGCTGCAATGTACCAGCCTCAACAGCTCAGAGTCTGCAATACCAAGAGGTCCCGCCCAGGTTATAGACCACCAAAATTCCTGGAGGCTGGAGAAAAACTCCTTGGCCAAGCTGCCTGCAGGTAGTACACAGAGCTTCATGAATGCTCTGTCCCTGAGCCACCCCTACTTCTAGGATGGGCACCCCGATGATGAAGCTGCCTTTGAGCCGTCTTTCTCCCTGTAAGAAATCTCTATACACTTGTTTCCAAACATTACCACCAAATTACAAGGCTTCTCTGTTAAAGGATAAAATTTAAACAAAACAAAACAAAAAAAAACAAAAAACCATAATACTTTACTCTGTAGTTTTATAGACATGAGGATGTTTGGGAAAGGATAAGTGAAAGGTGCCTGTGTCCCCAATAAAGGACAAGGCATTTGGTCATTATAGGGTTTCAGAGAATATATACCCCTGGTACCTAATAGGGAAGACTTCTTTTGGGATGCTATTAAAGGACATGACCATGAAAGAGCTCCATTGTTCTACATAGTAACTAACATCTCCCAGAGGAACTTGCTGGGAACATAGCGAGGATAGTTTGGAGAATAAGCAACTGGCCTTGTGGTCAATTCAAAAGACTAAAAGACTGTGTCGGTGTTTCTTCTTAGCTTTATGATCAAAATGAATTACTTGCCTGTCCTTATCTGTTTAAACTCCATTTGCCAAATGTCACCCAAGAAACCTATTTTCTAGACATTTTTTCCAGATACTCTGTCATCCAAAAACGTTTATGCATACAGTCTATTTTTCTGTGGTTGGTCACATAAATTTCAGACCTGCTGATCCTATCCATCAAGAAGATCCTGGCAGGTTCACAGCTGTTTGGGGGAATCCATATACTGTTCTCTGGAGTCTTAATTTGTCTCAGAGAATGTATGAGCATCCGGAATCACAGAAGAATGGTAGATGCATCCTTCTAGCCAGCCTGTTGTCAGGTGTGCTCCTGGGCCTCATTACAGCATCCTCTACAGGGAGAAGCTTGGCTCAGTTTTCAGGTTAAGGAAGGGTGATGCTGTTTATAGCTGTAGAGACACAGGGAAAAAGAGAAAGTCATATAACTCAGTTCAAATGAAGCCATAAATAACAAAAAGGCACACATGACACTCCGTGGTCCTGTGCTTCAAATCTCCTACCATTTGCAGGCTCCACATTTGTATTAATAATGATGGCATTCAAACATGCCAATATGGAAGGGATGGGAGCCAGGTGAATAAATTCAGATGAGATTTATGGTCTAGCAGCACAGCCTCAGTTAGGAAAGAAAGAAAGGTGTGTCTTCAGAGGCAGCTGATCCCATCTTGGCACGTAGAGTGCTGCTGAAGTCACAGTTTGCAGCAGTTTTAGTCCTGTCAGTGCCAGTTGGCAAGCTAATGGAAAATGGTGGAAGAAAAGAACAAAATGTCACCACAGAGAAGAGTAAATTGGAAATTCAAGCATGTTTATTCCTTATAATCCTGCTGAATCAAAACAAAATCACTCTACAAATTAACCATCTCCATATTAACAAAAAGTAGGTAGGTGCACACACCATCCAGGGAGGAAAGATTGACTGGCATTCTTTTGACCATCAGCTTGTTCAAATAGCTTTGTGATTTCTAATAACTTGGCGAATTAGTTTATAAATGACAATATTGATTTTAAGAATGTAATTTTTAGTGGAAAATTGCAATGCATTCGGACATTGAAGCCTTACACTAAGGGTCCTTTGTAGTGGTGCAGCAAGGTCAATTTTAAACTGTTATTTTGCTAATAACAGATATGAAGCTTTCCATAAATAGCTTTGTAATACTGATCGCCTTGACTTACTATATGATTATTTCCAAATACTTCAGACAAAACTGTGAAAACCAATTCTTTATACACATAAGTCATGATTTTAATCTCCAAAATGAATGAGTGTGTTGATGCCTCTGATTTACTCATTTTAAGCATTCATGTAATCTAGCACAATTACTTCAATTTTTACCTTTAGAGAAGAATCTTAAATGTATTACCAAAACAAAAGAAGGTCAAATAAGCACTTGTTCATCATAAGTTTAGTGTAAGATAACCTGATACGGAAAGCATATATTGTTAGGACATCACAGATGATACCTCTGTAAATACATCAAAGGCCAGGCCTTCCCTTCAGATAAACAGCCACCTTCGATGCCTCACAGATGAACTACAAGTAGCTAGCCAAAGGTTGAAACATACTTTTTCTCTTTAATGTGAGTTTAAAGTCAGTGATATGGTGGCTTATCCAATTTTTTCCCACTGGGTATATAGAAGAAGTTGAGTTAATATTCACATGGAAAAGAGATAACCAGCTTTATTCTATGGCTTCTCTAAAGCTCAGAACCCAAGCTTCAAGCACCATTCTGATCATCAGCTCAAAAGTATATATATATATTCCTTGGCTTTATGTGCAACAGTCTTGCATCTTCTCTTCCAGATTTTGCTATAATGCTGTGTTTATCTATGTATAAACAATTTACTCATATTGACTAATGATAAAGCATCGTTCTAACAATCTATTGGAATGGAATAGTGTTTTCAATAGACTTTAACAACGGATGGTTATTTCTATGAAGTATTTATGTGCACATTTATTCTGTAAAGGTTATATTCTGGTCTCTCAATTGTACATGAAATTATCAACTGTCATTTTATAAACAAATTTGGCACCACAGCCTATTTCATTGTCCAGTGATCACTGCAGAGACCATAGAATGTAGCACTATACACTATATTTAAAAGGACCTTTAAAAAAAATCACAGCTCTTTGGAAAAACTAAGCTACACCTAAAGCAAAATTTCTATCACATTTTAGAATAAAAAAAGCTCAGATAACTTATTACCTGAATATTTCAGAATCCTAAAATAAAGCTTCTGCATTGGCAGAGTCCAAATCCATCTGGCATCAGTTTTAACCAATGGAAGATTAGCTACATCTTTTGTTTCCTGTTGGAATAAGTCCTGATACTAAGTACCTTTTCTTTAGCAGTATGAATATGAAATTTTGTTTTGCTTTTTCATTGGAGAACAGAGGAGTCAGCATAGAATAGTTTGTGTATGTGTCTTTGTCTGCCTGTCTGTCTGTCTGTCTGAATCCTGAACATTTTCAGGGTAAGTGACTTGCCAGTTGGCATGCTCTGCACATTTATTTACAGCCTGTTCTTTAACATTTTTTTTTTTTTTTTGTCAACAGCATCACTGACCACCATTTAGTCCTTAGTGTTTGTTGCTAGGGAGATTTCTTTCATGGACTTTCCTTTGTGCTCATCTCTTATATGGTTCATATTTCTGGGACGTACAACTTTATCTGCACAGCTCCAAAACTTGAATGTGTTATCTCTTAATTAAAAATCCCATTCACTATCAGATGAATGCTTCAGCCTTCTCAACAAGATGGCGTCTTCTGCTCAACTGGGGTCCTCAGAACAGCAACTTCATTACCATATGCAGTTGCATCAGAATGTTAGAAAAGAGCCTCTAAAGCAGGAATTCTCAGACAGATTTTACTTTAGAAGGATTACTCAAAACATTTGTACACTACATGCAACGAGATTAATATCCAGTGTATATAAGAAACTTAAGAAAAACTCAATAAAAATACATAAAACAATCAGACTAAATAAACCAACACTAGGCATTCCTATATAAGTTTTATATTTAAAAATAATCAATATGAAGGAAAACTGCCACCACTCAACACCAGGGGAATGCAAATCAAAACCACAATAATATGTCATCTCCCCTCAGTGAGGGTGGTGAACCTGGAAAGACTAAACGCTAAGTGCTGGCAAAAGTGTGATGAGATGGAAGCATTGGTGCACTGTTGTGGGAAAAGTAGTGCAACATTTATGAAAACTTCATGAAATCTAACTTAAAACAGTAAAATTACTGTATGATTCAGAAATTCCATCACTGGGAAATATGCAGAAGAAATAAAGCACATGTGCTGGAAGAGATATCTGGTCTACCATGTTTACTGAAACACTATTTACAATGGCCAAGAAATAGTAACAGACTAAATGGTTATCAATTAATAAATGAAGAAAATAAAACACACATACACCACAAATATTATTCATCAGTTAGAAAAATAAAATTTCCTCATTTGCAAAGACTTGGATAGCACTGGAAATGATTATTTTAAGTAAAAATGAGCCGGGCATAGAAAGTCAAACACCAGAGGATCTCATTCACATCCAGGCATAGGAAGGCAAACACCAGAGGATCTCATTCATATCCAGGCATAGGATGTCAAACACCAGAGGATCTCATCCACATCCAGGCATAGGAAGTCAAACACCAGAGGATCTCATTCACATCCAGGCATAGGAAGTCAAACACCAGAAAATCTCATTCACATCCTGCGGAGCCTAAAGCTTTGAGGTTTCTGTTTATTTCTATTTTTCAATTAAAATGAGATTAATAAAGCTCAAGTCCCCCAAACTTTGTTTTAAAGGAATACCTAACTGTTGTTTGTGCCCTAAAGTGTATGAAGTCCTACTGGCATAGCTTGCCCCTGTGTCATCTCTCATTCCCCCATCACTCCGGGCTTCTACTCCTCTGGAACTGAATATCACTTCTCTTGACACAAAATAATCCTTTTCTTTTACTCTAATCTTCCATATACTAAGTTATGACTCTTAGGCTGGAGCCCCTCCCTGCTCATCTCTGTACAAACTGGGAGACCTGATCTGCCCTCCTTCCCCCAACCTGCCCACTTGGAGAAAACCCCTGACTAACATAGTAATTCCTCGACTCTACGTTTCCAGCAACCTACTCAATATCTGCCCAGGGCCTCATTTTTTGACCATGTATGGACACAATCCCAGCTCTTAGCAGACACTTCATCGCTCCTCCCCTAAGCTCTATAAAACCCCCTTCCTTTAGCCTGGATAGGTGACTTCACTGACCTGTGAGAACAGTGATCCCACCAGAAAGCTGCCTCCTAATAAACTTGCCTTCGTCTACTTTTAATCTGATCTAATCTGGTCTTTATCTTATAACTGAGGAAGAGAAAAAGCTATCAATTTCTTTGTGCAGAATTCCCTTTTCATGACTTCCTAAGAAAATTCTACATATATATCATAACCAAGAATAAATACCTTCAGAGGGATGACTTAGCAGGTTAACACATTTTCTCCCAGGGCTGAGGACCTGAGTCTAATCCTTGAAACTTACATGAGGAGAGAACAAACTCCTGAACATTGTCCTATTAAATAAGCATACATTATACTCACAAAAACACGTAAAACAAAAAAAACATAGATTGAATAACTTGAAATCTTATATTTTCAAACAAGCAGTTGCTTTTCTTCCACTTCCACAGCACATGTCACTGGTTTTTCTTTTGAGGTCAGAATCATTTTGGTAACGTCTCTCTTCCCCTCACTGGATAGTTTTTACTTCTCTGATACTGAGTAAAGTTCAAATAATATAAATATAAAGTTCAAATAATAACAGCTTCAGCAATACCGGTCCAAAACCTACAGAAGAGTGTGCTGCATCAGAGTTCCCTGCATCTTGCCCAACACACAAACAACCCAACTTTCCTACAAGAGTGCATGACCAATGACATCAGAAGCTCATGTGCCACGCCTAACATGATCAAGTCCAGTCTTTAGCCACTGTGAGTTAATATAGTTTGGCTTTAGATAGTACCTGTTGATAGTAGTTCTTATAAATCCTACCTAAAATAATAAGATAAAGAGGGCACATAAGACAAATAAAATAGGCTAAATTACAGGTAATCCGACACTGTTTGAATAATAGTTAAGGTCTAGCTGTACTCAACACTCTAAACACTGTCAAAGATAGGGCAAAGAGTGATACTCACATTTCCACAAATTTTCTCAGTGTGTTTTTTTTTTTTTTTGACTCAAACCACAGTCCAGCAGTAATCGCTAGAAACTAATAGGCAATCCTAGGCAATCATAGTATTTCAAATACAGTTGATTCAGGGAGATCTTCTTTCCCATTGAAAGCCATTAATCTGGTAGGATTATATGCACTCCTCCCAGGTGACAAGTAAATATTTCAACTAAGATCATATGCATACGTTTAGAGAGGTATTTTTGATGCCTATCTTGATGAAAACAGATACATCAAGGTATAGGATCCAAAATCATATTATGATTAAATTTTGATTAGAAGGAAAGTGAACTTTGAGTCTCAATTAAGAAAATTCTATTTTCATACTAACAGATTTGAATTATAGTAAACATTGCTATAATTTATCATTGTATCTTGAATTTTGTTTGTTTGTTTGAGGGGTTATAATTTTTTGGAAATTTGTCTATTAACATATACTAATTTTACACGATAATGAGTCTCATTATTCCATTTCATACATATATGCACTATATTTTAATCATTTCTGCCTCTTTCCTCTAAGCCTCTCTTGTCTCCCTCTTATTCCTTTTAAGTTTTACACTTCCAAACCTTTTCATCTTCTTTTCTAAACTAGCCTCAGCTCTACTTTCTTATATGTATTGTGACTAAGTGAGTCTTATTCCTGTTGTTTAGAGTATGGGCGGTATCTCCCTCAGAATTATTGATTTTGTCTCCATTCATTTACCTAAAAATTTCTTAACTTCAATTTTCTTTCCTTTTAAAAAAAGTGTTTATTTACATTCCAAATGTTGCCACCCATCTGGTCCCCCCTCCAAGAGTTTTTCACCCATCTCCCCTCCCCTTTGACTGTGAGAGAGTGCTCCCTTACCCACTCCACCACCCACCTCCACTTCACCCCATCCCCTGCATCCCCTTCCCCTGGGGTGTTAAATCTCTATAGGGTTAGGTGCATCCTTTCCCACTGAGGCCAGACAAGGCCTCTGCTACCTATGTACCAGGGGCCTCAGACCAACTTATGTATGCCCTTTGGTTAGCTTAGTCTCTGAGAGCTCGCAGGCATCCAGGTTAGTTAACATTGTTGATCTTCCAGTGGGGTTGCCATTACCTTCAGCTCCTTTAATACTTCCCCTAACTCTTCCATAGCAGTCCCGACCTCAGTCCTACGGTTGTCTGTAAGTATCTGCATCTATCTCAGTCAGCTGCTGGGAGAGCGTCTCACAGGACAGACATGCTAGGCTCCTGTGTGCAATCACAACATAGCATCAGTAATAGTGTCAGGGTTTAGTGCCTGTGCATGGCACGAATGTCAAGTTGGGCCTGGCACTAGATGGCCTTTCCTTCAATCTCTGCTCCATTTTTGTCCCTACATTTCTTTTAGACAGGAACAAATCTGGGTCATATTTTTTGAAGGTAGGTGACCCCATCCCTTCACTGGGAGGGGTGGGCGGTGCTGTCTATCTACAGGAGGTAGTCTCTTCAGGTTCTATCTCCCTACTGTTGGGAATTTTGTCTAAGATCATCCCCATTGAGTCTTGGGAGGATCTCACATCACAGGTCTCTGGGACTTTCTAGAGATTTCCCTGACTCCACACCCCCACAGCTGCATATTTTCATTCATTCTCCTGGCCCTCTGGGCTTCTCTCCTATCTCCCCCAATACCTGATCCTGCCTGGCCTTTTCCCTCCCGCTCCCCTTTCCCACCCAGGTCCTTCCCTCCTTCTGCCTCCTATGACTGAGAAATACAAACCACATATTTTCATTCAGTTGTAGATGTTGGCTTTGGATCTTCAGATACATGTCTTTCATTTGGAATAGCCATAGAGAGCAGGGAATTAGTATGGGGACCGTCACGAGAGAAGAGACAGAATGAAGTGGTATGAAGACTTAAAGAGGGAATAATGAAACAGGAAGGGGTAAATTTGGGTGGGGGTGGGATGGCAGGAATAGAGGAGAGAATACTGGGGACAGATAAATGCACTAAAAACTTCTTTAAAATGTCATGTGGAAATGGACTACTGTAGAAAGTTTCTAAAATTTATAATACACATATAGAGTTTAAATAGAGTTAAACCATAACAAAAGAAGAATGCTTGTACTAATCACAGGCTAACAAATAGATAGGCCAGTACTGGGAATGGGTTACATATTTACAGTTGTTGGTCACTGGTGTCACATAGACCATCCTCAATGTTATAGGCTATTGCCATTGATCTTAGTGACCCTCTAGAATGTGACACTGAAATGCTATTTCTGAAGATATTACACACTTGATTCATGAAACAGGGAAAACAAACTAGTATTGACATAGAAACTTCATCCCTACCAGCTAGCTTTCATAGGGATGGAAGGTATTAATACTATTGGAGGAGAAAAATAATCATAAGGTGTGTCCAGCTGTGAACCTTGTGAGCTGCAATAATGACTGGCCTGGCAAGGACACACCTACTGATACAATCAATAGTAACATGAACATCATAGGAGTGACCAATCACCAACCATGTTTGATTTGATTTAGATTTCACTTCAAAAGATGAAGCCCATCCCTGGCAATATTGGTGGGTAAAGAACATGTGGCTAGACAAGTCATATGCCCCAGGGAGAACCTACAACTATTATTCTGCTAGCCCACTTTCAGTGGCTTAGCTTTGTGCTCAAATATCAAGGCAACTCTTAATTCTCATTGGGGAACTCTTCTTTTGGCAGTAGATGACACTTAACAGAGATACTGGTCAAGAAGCATAAAATAAAAGATTGTAGATCATACTCCCTCCTTCCAAGGCTTAGAGATCATTGTAGAATATGGAGAAGAAATATTGTAAGAGCCATAGATGACAAATGACTACACGAAGGATGTTTTCTATACACAGCAGGGCAGTTTCACATACGAATTCACAGCAGTTGAGAATGCACAGAAACTCTGTAGACTCAGACCGGACAAAAATCACAGCATGGAAGGTAAGGATGGACACAAAGTGCCACTTACAGAAGGAGCAATTGAGAACTGATAGGTATTGGGTGAGGGATAGTCAGTTTTCTTTAAGGATGTGAATCCTGGTGGGTTGACCATACTCCACTGACAGCCAGAAGTTCAAAGCTTATGACAGAATGAACTGTACGTGATGGGTTTAAATCAAAAGGAGACAAAATTTTGTGATAAGGAAAAAATAGTAAGTCTAGGAAGACTTGGCAAAAGAGATAAATATGATCAAAATACTTTGCATGCAATACTAATAAATAAATAAATAATAAATAAATAAATAAATAAATAAATAAATAAATAAATAAATAAATAAATAGATAGGTGTGAGGTGATTCTCAGGAGCCTGTGCACCTTAATATTTATTTTGTTATCTATAAAATCGTCAGATGTTCTTTTAGTTTTATCACATAAGAACCTAATTTCCGTGATTTTGCGTCTTGGTTTATACATCCTAAAATACTTTCTGTTTTGTATCCAAGAGAAAAAGATTACTACCCTTTGCTCTACTGACAAAAACAGATGAAACATTCAGAACTGGGCCACATATTTATCACTTTTGCAATATATTGAGACATTTTCAACCATTTGGAAGTTATGATAGCGTGTAATATGCTTAAATAGTTCATAGAGAATTTTGTTTAAAAAGCATAACAAAAAATCCGGTGTGTTTTATAACTATGCATTTGAAATATTTTCTAGAAATAGTCAGCACAATACAAGATTGTGGAAAACTATTTGGAAGAAAAATGAAAAACGACATTAAAAATTCATATCTCCATAGCTCAGGTCCATATCAGATTTACTTAAAGCTTCTCTGTGTGTATTATATCTTATATATGTATTAATTGCATATTACATATATTATATATAATACATATATATACACACACACACACACAAATATATACACACATATACAAATATATGAAAGCAGCAACTCAATGGTGAATTTCCTTCAGGTAGTAAATGGTCATAATTTTTTAAAAGCTGAAGATTGCCTTCAGATGTAGGAGGGCTGAATGTGCTTTGGCTTCCTACAACAACTCACATAATTAAACTCAGCAAGTAGCTCTTCCCGTGTTTACTGTCTGTGTTCCTGATGTACCATTGCTTCCGAACACATACCGAGGGCTCTTAAGAATAGAGGCAGAGAAGGCATTTTATTTCACTGTGACTTGTATATATCCCTTAAACACAAAGCAATTTTCTGTGTCAAAACTTTGTTTCTCTTAAAAGCATTTGTGGTGGAGTAGTTATGTCATTTCTGAAACGCTTGCTGTAAAGTGGTTGCCTGTTAGAACCACAGTTTGCAGAGAACTAGAGGAAAACCCAGCAGCTGCCTGAAGTAGTCCCCTGAAGAGCCAGAGTGGTCACGTGTGCAGAGCTCTCTGCTCTGAATGTCCTGACACCTTCTGTTTGGACGCCTAGTGTTTTGGTTAGAATAGGACAAAGGAGCTCACACAGTCACTGAAATATGCTCAGGAGCTGCAAGAATTAAAGTCATAAAGGAATTAAAACAATTTCTTTCTAGTTGATTAATTTTGTTCCAAGTTTTTTGTTGCTGTTGATAGAAAGCAGGAATTTAACTTAAACATGTTTTGTGATTATTTTTTCTCCAAATTTTCTATTTGTATCTCTGGCTTTCATTAACTAAATTGTTATCTTCTCCTCAAAAGTATCACGTGTTCAACTTTCACATTAACTATTGCCAATATTTTTAACTTTTATGCCAAATTTTTGTGACTACATAGTAATAAATACCAGTTCAGTGGTGGGTAATTTTAAGTCTACTTATTATTTAAAGTTATAGCTGTTGGTAAGTTCTACTATGGTGTGTAGGTTACAGTGATTATATCTAAGTATAACTCTTTGTGAAACCAACACAGACATTTTTAATAGCTCTGAAATAGTCAGTTACCACCTCTGATTACAGATATCCTTATAACCTTTAAGTGATGGTAATCATGTTGTAGAGTAGCATTTAAAAATAATAGAAGAATCAAAATCTCCGACATCTACTAAAAAATCATGGAGTAGAACTTAGCAACATCATACTATTAGATAAGGAGGAAAGAAAATAGTTACTCTGATAGTAATAACTATATTTATTTTAGATGGCTGTTGATCTACAGATTTTTAATCTCTAACTTAAAATGTTTACAGACTGTTACACCAATTATAAGTCAAAATGCATGGAGGTAGATAGTGTAAAAATTCTGATCACCAAGTAAAATTGATTTTCTTCCTGACATACATCAATTATAATGCAGTTTTCTTATACCAAAATATTTCCTTTTTTAAAAAGATTTATTTTTATTTATTTTATGTGTATGAGTACACTGTAGCTGTACAGATGGCTGTGAGCCATCATGTGTGTGGCTGCTGGGAACTGAACTCGGGACCTCTGCTGGCCCCGCTCACTCCGGCATAATTCACTATAGCTGTCTTCAGACACACCAGAAGAGGGCATCCGATCTCATCACAGATGGTTGTGAGCCACCATGTGGTTGCTGGGATCCAAACTCAGAACCTTCGGAAGAGCAGTCAGTGCTCTTACCCACTGAGCCATCTCACCAGCCCCAAAATATTTCTAAAAGATATATTTTATAGACATTTAAATATGTCTAATGTCATAAAAGACTTATGTAACTTGTTTAATAAAACCTGCCATCTTCTTAGACAGTTAACATGAAAACTCAGAGTCATGTCCTCTAAGGTGATATAGTATTAATCTATATAGTATGCTTTCATGTGCCATTGTAATTAAGATTTAGACTATATCCAATTACATATTACAGGGAAATTTTATTTCCTCTGAGTTTATTGAGGCATACTTTATAAATAAAAGTATGTTATATTTCAAATGTACAAAGTTTTGAAAAGTCTATACACATGGTATGTAATAAACATAACATGGAGTTATTTTAATAAACAGCACAATCCAGATAATAAGCAGTTCATGGTCTCACATAGTTAACATTTATTTGTATATGTGTTGATAATATGTATTATCTGCTCTCAGAGAATGTCTTGAAAAAAATTACAAACCCCTACGCACAATTTCTTTATCCTTTTATCTGTTAGCAGTCACTCAGGCTGTGTCCGTCCGTATCTTGGCTATTTTGAAATACTGTAGAAAAATGTCAGCATGGAAATGTTGTACCAGACAATAGTTTCTGTGTGGAATGGTTATATGTGCAAAATGGATTACTAAACACATTTTAGTTCGGCTTTTAATTTCATTAGAAATTCTAATGCTGTTTTCTGTAGTAGCTTCACAGTTTACACCTTCAACAATAACGTAAAAGGATTGTCTTTTCCCTGTCAACTCACCAACACTTACTCTCAATTTAGATTTTGACAATACCTATCCATAAAAGTGGGGATGCCTCACTACAATGTTTTATAATAATTTAATTTATATTGTTTTATATTGTAATTTAATGTGTATTGGTGTTTATTAGCCAGCATATATGTCTGTGTAAGAATAACTCCCTGGAACTAGAGTTACAGTTGTGAGCTACCATGTGGGTGCTGGGAATTGAACCCAGATCTTCTAGAAGAACAAGCAGTGCTCTTAACCTCTGAGCCATTTCTCCAGCACAAGCCTCTCTGCAGTTTTGATTTGCACTCCTCTGTTGAGTCATTGTGTCAAACATGGAATCATATACTTTTATATATGTTTGTTAGAGAAATGAGCTCCTGTGGTCACTTAAAAGTACGTTATGAATTTATGATTCTTGAAATGAAGTATATTTCATACTTTGTGTAATAACTGCTTATAGTATACACTTTACTAGAATCTTCTGTTACTCTGTAGGTGCCACTCATCTTGATGATTGTAGATTTTGATCTACAGACTTTTCTTAGACTAATGCAGACTGATTTGTTTATTTTACCCTCTTACCCTTCTAGCCATCAAAATCATTTAAGTTTCTTCTAGCACTTTTGTGATTTCAGGTTTTCTGTAAGTCTTTAATTCATCTTGAGTTGATTTTTATGTTTAAAATTTGGGTCTGTGTTCTTCACACCTTTGGAAGAGATCAGCTTCATGGAATATTAAAAGTTTATTCATGGTCTTATTGTTCTGTTATTGTTGATTTATTATCTGGCTTACAGTAGGATTGTTGTTTTGACCATGGTAGCTTTGAAATACAACTTGGAATCAGGAAACATGATATTTCTATTTTCTCTCTTATTAAGAATATCTTAGGAATTCAGAGTTTTATGGTTTTATATGAATTTTAAAATTTTTTTGTGAAACATTATATTTTAACTTTGACAGGTATTTTTAAATCTATAGACCATTTTAGGTAATATGAAACTTTTATTTAAAAATAAAATTAATCTATTCAACATATATTATAATGTGATGATTTCATATGTACATGTATTATATCCTGGTTATCAAAATCATATTACCATATCATACTTTTTTAAATCTTGCCCCAAATCTTTGTCTTCTCTCATGACAAATAGGATTGTCAATCCTTCCTAATTTCTACATTTTTTTTAAAGGTAAGGTCTCATTGTGTACTCCTGAGTGGCCTAGAACTCTTGGTGTGGACAGGCTGGCCAGAATTCATAGAGATCCACCTGTCTCTGCCTTCTGAGTGCTGGAATTAAAGGCATGGACTACCTACCACACACAGCCACAATTTCTATTTTGATATAATACATAAGAATTTAAATGTTCAATAAGAATATTTCCATTTATTTTTGTATTGATTTCAGAGGTTGGCCCAATATTTTTCCTCAATTTATTTATTGGTTCTATATTGTTTTCATTGAATCTTTAGAATTACCAGTACATAAATTTGTGCCAACTACAAACAGAAGTAATTTTACTTTCTGATTTAGATGACTTTACTTTTTTTCTTGTCCACTTGCTCAGGCGAAGACTTCTAGTCCTACTTAGAATAAAAGCAGCAAATGTGAAATCCTTGCTTTACTTTCCCCTATAAACTTTTTATCTTAATGATTTCTATTGTAATTTTACTTATTCTAAATATATTTTCACAATTGAGGATTGAACAATATAATGACAAAAATACATGGTAAATAGTATATCGATAAAGTCATCTATAAAATTTGGTACTATCTGAATTTTACTTCCACATAATATAGTTCAACTATTTTGTAGTAAAACACATCTGACATATTAAGTCCACAATCTGAGTCTTGTTTTTTATGGATGCTTTCAACATACAATGAAATTTGCCCTGGCAGATCCATTGCATTTCTCCTTCATGATTCTGTCTCCACCAGCATCACAGCACAAGTCATTAGCCTCAGCCAGTTCCAAACTTTAAATTTGAAGTATGGTTTGCACTGATGGCTTTATCAACAGAATAAAGTAAAAAACATATTCTCTCCCTCTCCCTCTCCCTCTCCCTCCCCCCCCTCTCTCTCTCACACACACACACACACACACACACACACACACACACACACACACACTCACACACACAATTCTCAGGAAAAAAAGAATAAGAAGAAACCCATATCAGTTTTGGTCACAGATATTGTCAAAGTACAATGGTAAACTTTGATCAACAGGATTTCAGCATGAACTTCAGCTCTATTATCAGTTACATGCCCTTTTCTGAGATTATGTTAGCATCAGTGTAATGAGGCCCACAATCGTACCTTAGCATTGTCAGCTCCTACTAGTAATACCGTCCTTTCTTTGGCCACATTCAATAAATCACTATTTGAGATTCTGTATTATATTGATTATATAATTTTCCATTTATTTTACTCTTTAAGTTATGATATTTATGCTTACCAAAATATATATTCAAAATAACCTAAAGAGTTTATATGAATTGATTTAATAGGATTAAATGCCATATTTATTCTATATTTTTCTGTTAAAGGGAGATAATTTTTTTTCAACCAGTCAAAAACTCTTTAATAAAATCCAACAGGCCTTCTTTATCAAAGTTATACAGACAATAGGACTAAACAGATCATATCTCTATAAAATAAAAGACAAAATATTTTTCCTTTTTTTTTTTTGGTTCATTTTAAGATAGGGCTCCTCTTTGTTTAACCTTGGCTTTCCTGGAACATGCTCTGTAGACTAGGCCAGCCTTAAATGTACAGAGACCTGCATCCCTCTGTCACCACCACTGCCTGGCAAAAGCTAGAATCTTACATTGTAAAAGATGAGAATCTTAGCCAGTCATAGTGGTGTACAATTTTAATTCCAGCACTTGAAAAGCAGAAGCAGGCTCTTACAAGTTTGAGGCCAGCCTGTTCTACAAAGTGTGTCTAGGACATCCAGGGCTGGTTACACTGAGGAAACCCTTTCTTGAAAAAAAGGGGAAGAAAAGAAAAAGCAAAAAACAAACAAACAAACAAACAAAAAAACAAAACCAAAGGCAAGCAAACAAACAAATAAAAATCCTAAGAAGTATGTGAATCTGTGAGTGGGACTCCAATCTAGTCTACAAGAGGGGGTTTGAGAACAGCCAGAACTACACAGAGAAACCCTGTCTGGAATTCTGGAACGAATCAGAGAGAAAAAGGGGGGGGCAGAGAGAGAGATAGAGAGAGGCAGAGAGACAGAGACAGAGAGAGGTGTCTTACAGCCAACATCACCATAAATTGAGAAAAAGTTGAGCAATTCAGCAGGAGACAGGAGGATTAGTGTCCACTGAACTTTTGCTTTTTTTCCAAGCATTATCTAAGGGTAAAATTGTTAATTATTTTTCAAAACACTGGATTCTCCACAGAAGACACATGGAAATTTGAAACAATTTCTCTCCTCAGAGGACCCATGGAAGACAACTCCAATAGCCTTCTATACATGTCTCAGTAGTCTGACTTATGGAGGAGAGACTGGAAAAAGCTACAGCAGTAGATACTACAGAAACATGGAGAGTCGGGAACCAGGATTATTTACTGAACTATTAGTATTTCACTGAAGATATAGATACAGATACTAAGAAGTCTGACCACATCCTTGCCTGCTAAAAGTAATGACAGTGGCCATGGGTCAAGAGCACAAGAAATTCATAATCCTCATACAAACCAAAACAATTTCTACTGTGGAGAATAACCAAAATCGAAAGCAAAGTTAAAAATTTCAGAATACCTCTTCCGAATGACTAACCTGTGACATCCTTGATGATATCTGTTGATAAAATGAACGCAAAAAACTGTCACTGTGATTGTTTAGTATCTCCCCAAACCAGGTTGGACGCAGTTCTCCTGAGTTTACTGACAGTGCTTTAAAACGTCTCCTGGGATGGGAAAAGTTGAACAATAGGCTTTTAATGTAATTACTGAAGAGGTTAAAGAGTGCAGAAGTCTGTTTTGCTAGCCAACTTGGTGTACTGAGATCTTGGGATGTTTGGACTGTACAGAAAGACCCAGTCTCAAGAAGAAAATTAAAAATAAAAAGGCACCTGGGTTGGGCATGATATTGCAGGCTTTAGTATCAACACATACATATAATTAATTAATCAATTAATTAGTTATTTAATCAAGGGGTTCAGTACAGAAATATGCTGACCATAGCCCTGAACCATGTGTAAATGAGGACCCAAATCAGGACCAGTGGTAGCAACATGCTTTTGATGCCAGCATTCAGAAGGCAGAGGCAGGCTGGTCTCTGAATTCAAGGCTAGCCTGGGCTAAAATGCCAGTTCAAGGACAGCTACTTAAAAATACCGCCCCTCAGCAAAGCAAACAAGAGAAAACTAACAAAAGGTCCCAATTCAAGGAATGAAATATAAAGATGTTTTGGTCACTTGGCAATTCAGTCTTTATACATTTTTTTTTTTGCATTCTAAATATTTTCTTTATTATTATTATTATTATTATTATTATTATTATTATTTAATCATCCTTTATAGTCCAGCCACTCCACTCTCCCTGTCTGCCCTATGACCACTCCCCATCCCATACTTCCTCCCCTGTCTCCAAGAGAATGTCCCCACCCCATCATTCCGGCTCCATCAGACCTCTCCACTCCCTGGGGCTTAGATGCATCTTCTCTCACTGCGGCCAAACCAGGCAGTCCTCTGCTGTATATGTGTCGGGGGCCCTCATATCAGCTGCTGTATGCTGCCTGGTTGGTGGCTCACTGTCCTGGAGACCTTGGGAGCCCGGGCAAGTTGAGACTGCTGGTCTTCTTATGGGGTCACCCTCGTACTCAGCTTCTTCCAGCTTTTCCCTAATTCAACCACTGGGTCTCCAGCTTCTGTCTGGTTGGGTATAAGTATCTGTCTGTGACTGTTTTAGCTGCTTGTTGGGCTTCTCAGAGGGTAGCCATACTAGGCTCCTGTCTGTAAGCACACGATAGCATCAGTAACAGTGTCAGGTCCTAGAGCCTCCTCTTGAGATGGATCTCAAGTTGGGCCTGCTACTGGCCCTCCACTCTCTCATGCTTTTCTCCAATTTTTGTCCCTGCAGTCCCCCTAGACAAGAACAATTCTGGGTTAGAACTGCTGACCTTGGGATGGTAACCGCATCCCTCTACTTGATGCCCTGTCCTTCCACTGGAGGTAGGCTCCACAAAATCCCTCTCCCCACTTTAGAGCATTTTATCTATGGTTCCTCCATTTGAGTCCTAAGAGTCTCTCACCTCCCAGGTCACTGGTACATTCTAGAGGGTCCCCCCCACCTCCTACCTCCCGAGGTTGCCTGTTTCCATTCTTTCTGCTGGCCCTCGGGGCTTCAGTCCTGCCCCCTCCCCACTACATAATCATGTTCTCCTTTTCCTCTCCGTGTCCCCTCTCCTAGCCAGGTCCTTCCTTCCCTCTGCCCCTCTCCCCATGATTGCTTTCTTCTTCCCCCCCAAGTGGGATTGAGGCATCCTCACTTGGGCCCTTTGTCTTCTTAACCTTCTTGATTGTACCCTGGGAATTCTGTACTTTTTTGGCTAATATCCACTTATTAATGAGGACATACTAAGCATGCCCTTCTGGGCCTGAGTTATATTACTCAGGATGATATTTTCTAGTTCCATCCATTTGCCTGCAAAACTCATGATGGCCTTGTTCTTAGTAGCTGAGTAGTATTCCATTGTCTAAATAAGCCACATTTTCCATATCCGTTCTTCCATTGTTTCCAGCTTCTGGGTATTACAAAATAAGGCTGATATGAACATAGTAAAACATGTGCCTCTTGGCATGGTGGGGCATCTTTTGGTTATATGCACAAGAGTGGTATATCTGGTCTTCAAAGGAGCTCTATTTCCAATTTTCTGAGGAACCTCCAGATTGATTTCCAGAGTGGTTTGCAATCCCACCAGCAATGGAGGAGTGTTCCTCTTTCTCCACATCCTCTCCAAGATGAGCTGTTACCTTAGTTTTTTTATCTTAGCCATTCTGATTGGTATAAGATGGAATCTCAGAGTCGTTTTGATTTGCATTCACCTGATCATTTAGGACTTTGAACATTTCTTTAAGTGCTTCTGTGCCATCTGAGATTCCTTTGTTGTGAATTTTCTGTTTAGTTCTATACCAATCTTTTGGTTGGGCTATTTGGTTTCTCGGAGGTTAGCTTCTTGAGTTCTTTACATATTTTAGACATTAGCCCTCTATCGGATGTTGGATTAGTGAAGAATTTTTTCCCAATCTGTAGGTTGCCTATTTGTCCTTTTGACTATGTCCTTTACCATGCTGAAGCTTTTCAGTTTCATGAAGTCCCATTTATCAATTTTTTTATCTTAGAGACTGAGCCATTGGAGTTCTGTTTAGGACATACCCCCATTCCTGGGCTAGTGAGTTCAAGGTTATTTTCTGATTTCTCTTCAGTGTATCTGGTATTTATGGTCCTTGATCCACTTGGATTGAACTTTGTGCAAGGTGACAAATGTGGATCTATTTTCATTTTTCTACATAGAGACTTCCAGTTATACAGCACCATTTTTTAAAGATGCTTTCTTCTTCCCATTGTATATTTTCTGTCAAATATCAAGTGTCCATAAGTGTGTGGTTTTATTTCTGGGTCTTCAATTCTATTCTGTTCATCAACCTGTCTGTCTCTGTACTAATACCATGCAATTTTTATTACTATTGCTCTGTAGTATAGTTTGAGGTCAGGGATGGTGATTCCCCCTGAAGTTATTTTATTGTTAAGAATTGTTTTTGTGCCAGGTAGTGATAGCACACACCTTTAATCCCAGCACTTGGGAGGCAGAGGCAGGTGGATTTCTAAGTTCAAGGTTAGCCTGGTCTACAGAGTTCCAGGACAGCCAGGGCTACACAGAGAAACCCTGTCTCAAAAAAAACCAAACATACAAACAAACAAAAAACCCCAAGAGTTGTTTTTGCTATTCTGGGTTTTTTGTTTCTCCAGATGAATTTGAAATGTTCTCTTTCCATGTCTTTGAGGAATTTTGTTAGAATTTTGATGGGGATTGCATTGAATCTGTAGATTGCTTTTGGTAGGATGGCTATTTTTACTATTAATTCTTCCATCCATGAGCATGGAAATTCTCTCCATTTTCTGTGGTCTTTGACTTCTTTCTTGAGAGACTTAAAGTTCTTGTCATACAGATATCCACTTGTTTGGGATAAATTTCTTGGCTGGAGAAATAGCTCAGTGGTTAAGACCACTGACTATTTTTACAAAGGTCCTGAGTTCAATTCCCAGCAACCACATGGTGGCTCACAACCATCTGTAATGGGATCTGATGCCCTCTTCTGGTGTGTCTGAAGACAGCTACAGTGTCCTCGTGTAAATTTAGTGAAAAATAATCCACATAAATATCTGTTCTATAGTCCATGAATTCCTTTACTTTGCAAAATAATTGGTCTGTTATTAATTTGTATAAATTAGCTTTTTATTACAAGATATATATGGTGATAAGAAAGTCAAGAATATATTAAACTGATTTATCTTTTTATACAACATTGTATTTACTTGGAAAATTCAAAATGCAGACATCTTTTTTCTATTCAACCTGCCTAATATTAATATAACTGCAAAAAGAGTAATATGGCCACCTAATGTTTGCTCCAGCCTCATGTCATTCTTATACTTTAGCCTAAACATTTGGAAATTAACAAATATATTTAATAAATGGTAACATCAAGTGCTAGCTTATACTGGCCCACATTAAAGTACATCAAGTATGTGGATGACATATTTTTTTAAATACAACTTGTAAAGGTTGCATGATATTCAAACAAGAGAAAGAGCCCCTTAAGGTCTGATTCAGCTACATTAAATAATGATAGGAGCAGATCAATAAAAAGTCATTGATACTAAATGATGTGTAAGAACAGCAACAAATCTCACAGTACCATATTTGTACCAAGGTAGCTTAAAGAAAAGAGAATATAGAATGCAGTGGGCAAGGTCTTCATTCTGAATAGTAATAAATTCCTATACTATAAAGACGAAAATACAGTTATTTTTATTGTAGATAAATTGTGAAGCCCCTGCTTCCCCTCTAACCAAATGCACCTGCTCACTTTCCCTCTGCTTGACGATACTCTAATTGGTCAACTTTGCCTTCAAGTCAATCCAACTGGTTCCATAGAAACAGCTGTCTAAGAAGTCATGCATAACCTGTAGGCCCTGAGTGGCATCTCTTTGTTTCCAGTTGGACATCTTACAGGAACTTGGCCCATTGACCCCCCTGCTTCTGGAAAATGCTGTGCCCCATGTTCTTCAGCTCCTATGACTTTCCTGATCTAATTTATTCTCATAATTTTGATAGCAACATTCCTGTCTTTGACACCCATACATTACATGTTTTCAGTAGATACATATTTCTGTCCTGATTTTCTCTATCCATCTGTTATTATGTTTTTGCTCTCAACTAGATCACCCATTCTAATGATTTTCTCATATGTATCTCAAATAATACCTCATCATCATATGTCCTTAGGCATTAGATAGGACATAGGGCATACTAGCCCCCAGATCTGTCTGGAAACTCTCTACTTTTCTTACTCCTCAATGGTAATAAAGACTTAAGAGGAAAGTGTTCACTTAGTCCAGGAGCATCAACAATAAAACATTTTGTTGATTAAAATGTAGCATCTGCAGATAAGTTGTATGCAGTTATAAATAAAGTCAGTAAAAATCAATGTACTTTGGAGAAAAACATCTTGAAGGAGTAGAAAACCCCCAATATGTGACACCAACAATATAACATTGTACTGAAAAGAAATTTGCAAAGATTTTTTTCTGATTGTGGCCTGCAGGACACATACTGCATCAACAGTATGAATTTGCTGGTTTTCTCAAAGGCAATCTAAGAGCCATAAGTAAGAGCATCACAAATACTCACTGTCATGATTTTGATCATTTTTATTAAGGTAACTATATAACATAAAATCTGCCATGTTAATTATATCAAGTGAGGAATACAGTAATTTTAATTATACTCACAATATTATGTACCACTGTATCTTAAGAACCTATGAACATGCTAAACACAAGCCACACTCTCTAAGCAATGACTCCTCATTGGTAACCTCTAATATACTCTACTCTAAGAAACTCCTGTAGGAAGAATCATGCAAGAAAAAAAAAAAAGAGAGAGATAACCACAACAGTCTAATGTAAGCTTTACAATAGTTCTGTGAGATGGGCTCTATTTTAATCCTTATTTTTAAAATGAGCACACTGAAGTTAGGACATAATAAACAACCTGCCCAGTGTATCTGAAATGTCCTTTTTGCTCAATGGTGGTTTGCCTCTATTCTTAAAAATGAGCACAGCTATTTGAATAAACTTATGTGTTACTTAAAAAAAAAAGAATCATGCAAGATTCATCCTTGAGTAGTTGGTTTATGTTTACATGGCATTATCATGTGTCAGAATTTTATCACCCTTGTAACAAAATGATAAATGATATCCCATCATTATATACACATCTCATTTTATTTATTTAATTATGATTACATAGATGATGGGGCTGTTTCTAACTTTTGGCTCTCAACAATGACATTTCAATGAATTACTTGAATCAATATGCAATATTTGTGAATATTCTGTTTTTGTTTTTGTATAGCTTTAGTTATTAATCATTTTATTCATTTATACTTATTCAAATTATATCCTGCTTCCTGATTAACCCTCCAAACAAAACCCCATCCCATCCTCCCTTCACCCCCTCTGTTTCTATAAAGGTGCTCCTTTACACACTCACCCAGTCCCACCTCACTGCTCTAGCATCCACCTTCACTGGGCCATCAAGCTTCCAAAGGACCAAGGCCTTCTCTCCCATTGATGTCAAATAAGGCCATCCTCTACTTCATATGTATCTGGAGCCATGGATCCTTTCACGTATACTCTTTGGTTAGTGGTTTAGACTCTGGGATCTCCGGGTGGTTCAGGTAATTGAAATTATTCTTCTTGTGGGGTTGCAATCCCTTCAGCTCCTTCAGTCTTTCCCCTAACTCTTCTATAGGGACCCTGGGCACAGTTCGATAGTTGGTTGTGAATATATGTATCAGTATTGCTATACTTTGGGGTATTTTTAATGCATACTAGTAAAGGAAATTTCTGATACATGATAATTCCATTTAAGAATCATCATATTCTAAAGCATCCCCACAACTTTACATTATGTTCATAATGTACAAGGGTTACCCTCACGAATACGTTTTCAAGATATGGATGGTTTTAGTTTAGTTCTTGGTAATTTAGATTTTCTATGTGGAAGTTGGTGTAATGTAGTAAATAAAATTATTAAATGATTTAAAAATCAAAATTATAACACAGTGTAATGACTGGAAAAGTCTGTCTATAGAAGGCATGGGATGGTATCACATTCATTTTTATGACAAAGCTTTGATATTTTAATACAGTTCTGTCTTTCATTGCTTTGTGTTACACTAACATCCATGTGGAATATTACACATGGTTTCATTTATCTACCTTTAGTTTATCAATAACTTGTCTCTGTTTAGCAACTTGTTTGTATATGTTTTATTATGACTAAATACATTTTTGAACCTGCTTAACACATTAACAATCTGTCTATGGAAATACGTGAAGTTAATTGTCTGTGAGAATTTTTTTTAATGGCCTATTTGAAGTAGGAACACACCGGGTCACATATAATGGATGACTGATAGATAACCTACCTGCTTCTTTCTCTACTTACTACCAGAACATTGATAATAAGTTTATTTTATAAAGTTTATTTTATAACAGTCATCATGAAATTATGAAAACATAAAAAATTATGTTTTCAAAAATGAAGACAGTGGGTTATATTTTTGTGGCTAATTAGAGAGACTGATGAGGCCAAGCAGGGATAGACAAAATGGTCTTGTAATGTCCCTTGTTGCATTGTGATTCCTTGACTGATCTACTAGAATGTTAATACATTGAGGACATTTTATTGAATGTCTGATATTTTATGTATTACTAAAAGCATATAAGCAGTCACATTGGCCTGTGTGAAGTCAGACAAATAATTGTATTTGTAAAATGAACTTTATGCCTTATAAGTATAATATGAATAACTTGTGAGAGTCTGTATATTCTCCACACAGACAAAAAGCCTTGCTCCTGTGTTGAACTCTTTTTTTTGTTTGTTTGTTTGTTTGGGGTTTTTGTTTTGTTTTTTTGTTTTTTGTTTTTTATGATGTTATATATACTTGATGAATCTACTCTAGAGGAATTATTTTTATTTTTCTCTGTTGTCTAATTGCCCACATAGAATGGCATCTAAAGTTAGTGTAGCAGCAGTGCTCATGGTAAGAATTAAATATGTGTAGAGCATTTTGAGGTCTTGAGCAATCTGTTTAAAGAAACTTTAGATAAGACCTGGGAAGAGATAATACCTTGTTATTCTAGTTAAAGAAGAAATTTCTGAATTCTCTCTCTCTCTCTCTCTCTCTCTCTCTCTCTCTCTCTCTCTCTCT
>JADRCD010189530.1:0-13469 GCA_019843815.1 Montemys delectorum
TCACATTAAATATTAATATAATAAGAAGCCTGTGATTGGACATGGAATAGGGAGGTGGACCAAAGAGCTGCAGAGATGAAGACAGAGAAGGACAGGAGGGGAAGGAAAATGGAGCAGGAGGAAGACAATCCAGAGTCTACATGGCTTTAAATAGCTATGAATATAATAAAAAGCTAGAATAATTGGGATATCTTGTTTAATCTAGGTAGGCAGCTTGTATCATCAATTGGCTCAGAAATTATTGTGTGAGTATCTCATGAATTGAGAATTTATTGATATATAAATCTGACTGGTTAACTATAAGCTTCAAGAATTTTGATTTACTAGGTTACTGGAATTTGGGTAAAATAATTAAGGACTGTTCTATTCATGTAAGGGGTCAATCCTGTCGAACAGGCCCTCCATGCCTGTTCTGGAGGGATAATCCATTTGGAATGAACTATGGGAACGATCTGATTGCAGAGGTGTTGTTGTGACAAGGGGACTTTTCTCAAACAGATACCCTGTCCCAATATAATCTGGAGAGTTAAAGCTGGGTCTTCCTGTGACCATCTATATGTGACCATCATTGACCAGAGGGGATCCACTGATTGTATGATAGCCAGTCTCAGGATTTTTAATCCCCCAAATTAAATCAAAAGACTAGTGTAGGTTAGGGGCTGCAATACACACAGTACGTAGAGTTAGCAGGGACAACAGACTCAGGACTGAGACAGAGTCAATTTTAACTTGAGGGAGTTGGTGTCCTTTTGAACCCTCTATTCCAGTACAGCTGGAGTCAGATAGTCTTCTTTAGTAGAGAAGCAGGTCTGATGTGAGTGTAGTATACCCAGGCAGTGATTGTACTTGGAGGCAGTTGGCACAATCAATAGGATGATGTAAAGTCTTTTCTACCTGGGTTCAAGTACACCTTGGAGAAATCTCCTCTCATAGACCCAGTCTCCTGGTTGAAACTTTTTCTTTTCCAAAACCAGGCCTTCTTCATAGAGAGCACATAATTTAGGCCAAACTTGTTTATGAGTCTATTGGGTAACTTTGACCCTAAATATTAAATCATCATCTTCTAGTTCAGCAGTGGTTGCTGACTGCAGACTGGGTACAATGGAGTCTGGGATATCATATATAATTTTAAAGGGGGTTAGTTCCATCTGGTAAGGAGAATTCTTTACCCAATATAGGGCAAAGGGAAGGAGCATCTAAGGTTAATTTAGTTAAGATCTCTTTTAATGTTTTATATGTTTTTTCCATCTACTTTAAACTTTGGGGTCAGGAGGTACAATATAATTTCTAATCTTCCCCAATGGACTTTGCTACACCCTGACTTACCTTGGACACAAATGCCAGTCCATTGTCTGACCCTATCATATGAGGACATCCATACCTGGGTAAGATATTCTCCAGCAATCCCTTGACCACTACCTTTGTTATCTCAGCCTTAGTTGGGAAAGCCTCTGGCTATCCAGAGAAAGTGTCCACAAATACTATCAGATGCTTGTAGCCATATCTTCCTGGCTTGGTTTCTGTAAAATCAATTTTCCCCAGTCTCTTACCTTGCAGTTAAGAACCTGTATGTTTGGGATTGCTGGGATTATTGGTCAGTTGGCAAGCTTTAAAGTTTGTCATTATATCTTCAAGAGTGCTTGAAAGTCACTTTGGATTGTCTGATCACATCTGCCATTTATCTGATGCCCATGTGGGTGACTCTGTGGATTTTTCTGAGAATAGTTCTTGTTAACGAGGCAGGTAATATTTGTTTACCTTTAGTCAGTCATCACCAACCCATTTAATGTCTTCTTCTGTATATACCAGTTGCTCTGAGCGGTTCAGGTAGGACAGTGGCTAACACAGAGATGGTTGTTTCCAGTAAGGCTATCTCTTTAGCAGTCCTGTCAGCCAGATTGCTACTGGTACTGTAGCCTCTGGATGGCCTTCTTGACTGAGAGCCATTGTAGCTGCAGCAGTACTTGTAAAGGAGGCAGACAAGCTCGTATTAGAGTAGTTCCACATGCTGTGAGACCCTGCTGAGAGACACATATGGGACAGACACAAGAACTGGCAAGGTTGAGTGAGCTCAGAACCCAGGAATCAACCTTAGAGATCTGAGACTGGTAGGAGTGGAACCACTCCCTTCCTGTTTGTATATCTGCTATGAAATACATAACCATGACAACCCACTGAAGATCATGGGTACTGAGTCATGTAATATAACATCTGAAGTTCTTCTCCATAATAATGAGATATCTAGATAGCTCTGACCCTTCAGGCAATGAGCGTCCCTTCCTAGGTATTCCTTCCTATAAAAGGTATTTAATGCCTGGTTCACCCCAAAGTGTATGTATTTATATCCACCACCAAATAAACCAGTATGGACAAGCAAGGACTATCTCAGAAAGCTATTTCATTAAGGACCACCTCTGGGAAGGCCTTCAACTGAAGAGCCACATCTAAGATACCTGAGGAAGGCTTTGTCCCTTCCACCCTCTCCTGTACTCTTGGCATTCACTCCCAATCAGACTTGTTCTGCTGGTCCTTGGCTCTGCCTCCTCTCTCTGCCTGGCATTCACTTCACAGAGACCCTGAGAGGTGGCACCTGGGTACCCAGAGAGGAGACCAGAAACCACAGCATTCATCCCAGACCCTGCTGTTTTCCCTTACAGTCCAGCAAAGGAATGCACAGACTGTGGATCCCCATTCCAGGCTTCTGCTTCCCCTGAGCCATGTGTCAGTAGCACCAAGGTAGCACCAGTAGAGAGGAAGGACACAATATGGCAAGTGGATGTCAAATGTCATCTGACTCAGCATCAAGCCCTTCCCCTAGATAAAGGACATACTGACTTTTGACAAAGCCCTGGCCATTAACCCCACCACCCTACTGTTGCATGACGACCCTATGGAGCCCGTCCATGATTGCCTGGAGATGCTGGACATCATCCAAACTGCATGAACTGACCTGATAGACATGGCTCTCACCACATCTGGGTGAATCTCTACATAGATGGCAGCAGCTTCATTCAGGAAGGAACTAGGTAGGCAGGACAGTGGTGGTCATAGACTAAAAGGAGATCATCTGGGCACAAGCCTGTCTAGAGACACATCTGCCCAAAGAGCAGAAATAATCACTCTGACACAGGCCTTAAGATAGATAGGCTATTCCAAACATCTGGGCTAATATCCAGTTCAGAATACCCAAGATACAATTCACAGACCACATGATACTCAAGAAGAAGGAAGACCACAGTGTGATACTTCAGTCCTTCTTAGAAGGAGCATCAAAATACCCATGGGAGGAGATACAGATACAAAGATTGGAGCAGAAACTGAAGGAAAGGCCATCCAGTGACTGGGGATCCATCCCATATACAGTTACCAAACCCAGACACTATTGTGGATGCCAACAAGTGCTTGCCGACAGGAGTCTGATGTAGTTGTCTCCTGAGAGGCTCTGCTAGTGCCTGAAAAATACAGAAGTAGATGCTCACAGCCATTCATTGGACTGAGCACAGGGTCCCCAATGGAGAAGCTAGAGAAAGGACCCAAGGAGGTAAAGGGGTTTGCAGTCCCATAGAAGGAACAATAATATGAACCAACCAGTACTCCCAGAGCTCCCAGGGACTAAACCACCAACCAAAGAGTACACATGGAGGGATCCATGGCTCAAGCTGCATATGTAGCAGAGGATAGCCTTGTGGGACATCAATGAGAGGAGAGGCCCTTGGTCTTGTGAAGGCTCAATGCCCCAGTGTAGGGGAATGCCAGGACAGGGAAGCAGGGGTAGGTGGGTTAGTGAGCAGGGGGAGGGGAGGATGGGATAGTGGGGGTTTCAGAGGGGAAATGAAGACAGTGGATAAAATTTGAAATGTAAATAAAGAAAATATTTAATTAAAAAAAAGACAGATAAGCTAAAGAGAAAAAGGTAATCACCTATACTGATAGCCAGTATGCCTTTGCCATGGCTCATGTTCACAAGACAGTTTTATAAACAAAGGGGCTTACTAGCTGTCTTAGGGTTTTACTGCTGTGATCAAACACCATGACCAAGGCAACTCTTATAAAGAACAGCATTAAACTGAGGCTGGTCTACAGGTTCAGAGGTTCAGTCCATTATCATCAAGGCAGGAGCATGGCAGCATACAGGCAAGCATGGTATAGGAGGATCTGAGAGATCTACATCTTGTTTCAAAGGCAAACAGGAGACAGCTAGGACGAGGATATTAAATCCCACACCCACAGTGACACTCACTCCAACAAGGCTAAACCTCCTAATAGTGCCAATCCCTGGGCCAAGCATATCCAAACTATCACACTCACTTCAGAAGGAAAGACTATTGGAAATAAGCATGAAATGCTGAGGTCTATTTGACTTCCAGCTGAACTGGCCACAATATACTGGCCAGGACACTGAAAAGATCAGAGCCCCCAGAGTCAAGGTGATACCTATGCAGACCAGGTTGCTAAGGATGTTATACTTGGAAACCCTGCCCAAAAAACCAATCTAGAGCTATCTGCTGTCACGGAGTCCCAACTCTGTCTCAATGAAGATGTCCATAACTATGATCCAGAAGAAACAAAGTCATGGTTTGATGTGGGGGCCAGGCAAAATAACAATGGATGGTGGATCCTATCAGATGGAAGAATTTGTATACTAAGGTGTTGGGCAAGAATTGGACAAATGCTTGTCACCTAAAAAGATTTCAAAACTCATTTCCCCTCATGTCTATCTGCCTGAACACTGGGAAATACCTTAAAACATTTCAGGCCATTGTCTAACTAGTGCTCAGTTAAATGCAACAAAGAATATGCTCCCTCGAGAACAATGGAGTCAAGGTACTGTACCTGGTAAATTTAGGGGAATAGATTTCACTGAAGTCAAGCCAGGACTATATAGATACAAATATCGGCTGGTCTTTGTGAACACTGTCTCAGGGTGGGTAGAGGCCTTTCCATACAGATGGAAATAATCCAGACAAGAAATTAATAATGGAAATTATTCCAAGATTTGGCCTACCTCTATCTCTGGAGTCCAGTAATGGCCCAGCCTTTATGTCCAATTACTTTCTAAGTTTCTTAAGATAGACTGGAAATTCCAGTATATATATATATATATATACATTCAGAGTTCATGGGTGGTAAAGAGGATGAATAGGACTTTAAAGCAGGGTTTTAAAGTAGAGCTTTAAAATAGGACTTTAAGTGCATTTTGGGGAGTGGTGGTAACTGGGTTGATCTCTTGTCTTATGCTCTTCTCAGGTTTGTTACATCCCCTATCAAGAAAAGTTTACCGCACATGAAATAGTCTATAAAACACTACTTCCCCCTCATCCCATGATTCCTTGGGTGTATGTTGAACTGTTATCAGATTGCTCCTTCCAATCTCTGAGTCCTTAAAATAATTTCAATTAACTTTGGATAAGATTATTTACCAGGTCCAGGTACAGCTATCTCAACTTGTTGAGTACTGCCTCTGACCACTCATTTAAGCCCAGAGATGCTGTGTTGATCTGCCAATCCAAAATTGACAGACAGGCTTGAATATAAGCGGAAAGGACTTGACATCAACATCATAATTCTCTGGAACCCCCACTGCTATTAAAAATTCCAATCCAATAGAAATGAATCTTGTCTAGATTCATTACTCTTATCTTAAGAAGGCACAAGAGGACCACAAAGACCCAAAAGGAAAAGGGAGGGAGAAGAAGAAGAGGAGGAGGGCGAGGAGCAGGAGGAGGAAGTGGACTATGATGGAACATGGTCTTTAAAAGTTTAGACTTCTAAGGTTTAAAACTGTTCCTACTTCCTGTAATTACCTCCGGTTGTCTATCATTGCTCTCTGGTTAACAGTGATGTTCAAATTTACCTTAGGACTTGATGCTAACTGTAATTTAGCTGGGAAAATAGAAGAAACATCTGTTATAGGAAATACCTTAATATCACCTTGTAAGGCTATGGACAGTTCCCACCTACCAGGTCCATTGTTTGGCTGAAGGAAGGAAAATAATCTTTTTAATAAAATAGAAGAACAAATGGGATGGACTAACATGACTGACTAGTCCCAGTGAAATAATACAGACTTCAGCATAATCAAGTATTCTCTAACAAGTTCTGATTAGGGAAATTACATGTGTTAAGATAAGAAAGGCTTTTTAAGAAGGAATGAGATGTCCACCTTTTGGTCTTCCTTCTTCTTAGGTTTCTTGTGGTTTGTGTGTCGTTCTTCCTGTATTCCAAACTTCTGGGCTAATAATCACTTATTAGAGAATGCATACCATGTGTGTTCTTTTCTGATTGGGTTACCTCACTCAGGATGATACTCTCCAGATCCATCCATTTCCCTAAGAATTTCATAAATTCATTGTTTTTAATAGCTGAGTAGCACTCCATCGTGTAGATGTACCACACTTTCTGTATCCATTCCTCAGTTGAGGGACATCTGGGTTGTTTCCAGTTTCTGGCTATTATAAATAAGGCTGCTCGGATTATAGGTATGAGCCCACTACTCTCAGCTCTTAAAGAATTGTCTGGGTTGGGTGAGATGGCTCAGTTAGTAAAGTCACTTGCCACCAAGCCAAGGGCAGTCTCTGAGACCCACATGGTAGGAGGAGAGAACTAACTCCAGAAAGTTGTTCTCTGACCTGCACACATGCCATGGAATGCACATGCTGACACACATGCATGCACATGAGTAGCAGAGTTTAACTATGGAGCAGAGACTGAAGAAGGACAAGCATATAGCTATCTCCTGAGAGGCTCTGACAATACCTGACTAATACAGATGTAGAGGCTCACAGCCATTCATTGAACTGAGTACACGGTCCCCAATGAAGGAGTTAGATAAAGATTCTATGGAGCTGAAGGGTTTGCAGCCCCTTAGGATGAAGGACAATTACTAACTAGTACCCTCAGAGCTCCCAGGGACCAACCACCAATCAAGGACTGTACAGGGTGGGACTGAATGTTCTGGCAGCACGTGTATAGTAGAGGATTGCAAATTCGATCATCAATAGGAGGAAAGGACCTCGGCCTTGTGAAGGTTTTGTGCCCCAGTGTAGGGGAATGCCAGGGCCAATAAGTAGGAGAGGGTGGGGTGGCAGGCATGGGGAAGGGGGAGGCAAAAGGGGTTTGTTCTTGTTGTTTTTGTTTGTTTGTTTGTTTTTTGGAGGGGAACCTGGGAAAGGAAAAATTTACATGTAAATAAAGAAAATATCTAATAAAAAAAAAAAAAAAGATAAGAAAGGCTTATGTCAGCAACCAATAGGCTTGATACCGATCTTTGGCTCCATCTAGTGTCAAACAGACACATTCTTTTTGTGTCAAAGGGGATCCTTCAAGAAAAATCTATATGGAATAGGAGTCACAAATAAACATTATATTAACTTTAACACTGGGTTCAATGAAGCATATACCTGTGAACATTTCTAAGGCTATAGCTGATATTCCTGTAAATAACACCTGTTTCCATCATGGTTTATGTTTTGATTGTACTGATGTTCCTCCTCACTGCAACACCACTTCCAATCATGCATTCTCCAAGGAAAAATGATTATTGGTAGGATAGACCATTTTCTGTGAGAATAACATTTATTCTGCCACAGCTTATAAATGAAAAGATGGAATAGGATATATCACTTATTGTATTTAACAATCATTAATAAAATTAAGATATATAATCTCTCTCTCCCAGACACACACACACACACACACACACACACACACACACACAGACACACACACACAATTGTGTTGACTCCCTATGTCTTCTAAACTCCACCTCAGTAGCAGTTCTAGCAGTCACTCTGTTATCGATTCCTGGGTTGGTTATATGGATGCAAAAGAGGTCTCTAAAATAACATGTGTAATAGCTAAGACTACTAACACTACAGCAAAGACATTGGCAGAAATTAATCAAAAAATGGGAGAATTAATAACAAAATCCCACAAAATAGGGCTACAATAGATTGGGTTCCAAAAGATCCATTCCACTATCTTCCGCTCCACCATCCCTCCCCACCATTTACCCTGCTGCCATGCTCCTGCACCCAGACTTCTGCTACCCAGGTCCAGATCATACCAGTCAGAATAACAGGCAAGTGGCCCTGCTGCCTGTGAAAATGCCCCACTTCTTAGATTCAGTTCTCAAAGATCTGTTCAACTCCCCAATCCCATATGACCCCACACTACCTGCCCCATTGCCATGCCTCTACTCCCAACTCTGGTGCTACTTAGATGCAGGCCATGTCATTAAAAAGAACAGGTGTATGGCAAGCAAGCCTGAAAAACTGATAGGCAAACTCAGGCAAAGACTGTCAGTTGGACCAGAGACCACATCAGTAGCCAGGACCAAAGACAGGCAACTCAATAGTGGGCCTCTTCCACTCATTCAGTGTCCCTAATATCTACTCCTCTTCTCATCACTGCATCCCACTCCCCAATTCAGGTAGAGATTTCCCCCACCTCTGTAACACCAAAGGCCAAGCTAGCTGTCAGAAGTCCAGCCCCAACTTGAACAGAGACTACCTACTGGATCAGAGGTCACACTGGCTACCACCAGAGGCCACAAAGACCAGAAAACCAAAGAGGAAACAGAAATCAAGGAACAATACATGGATCCAATAAAGACAAATTCAGAAATCAGCACTTAGACATATAATCATCCCAAACTTAAATGCCTAAATCCTAGTATAAGAATACAATCAAAAACAGCCATGGCAATATGGCACCAACAAAGCCCACCTATCCCACCACAGCAATACTTAAATATTCTAACACAGCTGAAGCACAGGAAAATGACCTTAAAAATAAATCAACTCTATGAAGATGATATACGTTCTTAAATAGAAATTTTAAAAATCCCTTAATTTAAGGAATAAATCAAACAAATAATTGGAAAAAATTTAAAAATCTCTTAAAGAATGCAAGAAACAAAAAAACCAAAAAGTCAGAAAACCAAACCAAACAACAACAACAAAGCCTACAACAAAAAACAGGTGAGGGAAACCATTCAAGGTCTGAAAATGGAAACAAGCAATAAAGAAAACATAAACTGAGGGAAAAGGAAAACATAGGTAAGTAAACAGAAACTACAAACACAAGGATCACCAACAGAATACAAGAGATGGAACAGAAAATCTCAGGTGTAGAAGACACAACAGAAGAAATTGAAACATTCGTCAAAGAAATGTTCAATCTAAAAAGTTAATGACACAAACTATACAGAAAATCTGGAACACTATGAAAAGACTAAACTTAAGAATGATAGAAATAGAAGAAGGAGAAGATTCCTAGCTCAAATATCCAGAAAATATTTTCACCAAAATCAAACAAGAAAAATTTCCTAACCCAAAGAAAAAGATGCCTATAAATATATAAGAATCTTACAGGACAGCAAATAGATTGGTTCACAAAAGAAAATCCTTCCCCTGCATGGTAATCAAAACAAAATATACAGAACAAAGAAAGAATATTAAAAGCTGCAAGAGAAAAAAGGCCAAGTAGCATATAAAGGCAGAGATATTAGAATTACACCTGACTCCTCAACAGAGACTCTAAAAGCCAGAAGGATTTGGCAGGTGTCTTGCAGTCTCTAAGAGACAACAGATGCCAGTTCAGATTACTATACCCAGCAAAACTTTCAATGACCACAGATGGAACAAATAAGATATTGTTACAAAATCCCTATTTAAATAATATCCATCCATAAATCCCACCATACAGAAGATACTAAAAGGAAAACCCTAACTAAAGAAGGTTAATTACACATAAGAAAATACAGGAAATAAACAATTCCAAACCAGTAAAACCGAACCAAATTTTTTTTTTAAAAAAATAAGAAGTGGGGGGGGGGGGGGAAGGCGAGCAAGACCTACACTAATACTACCAACATCAAAATAACAGGAATTAAAAATCATTGGCCTTTAGTATCTCTTGACATTAATTTACTAATTTAATTAATTAACTTAATGCATTCATTTAATCATCTCAACATTAATTCTCCAGATACAGGTTAACAGAATAGATGTAAAAACAGAATCAATCATTCTTCTGCATACAATAAACACATTTCAGCAATAAAGATAGACATTACCTCTAGATAAAGGGCTCGCAAAAGTTTCTCCAAGCAAATGGACTTAAGAATAAAGCTGGAGTGTCCATTCTAATATCTCATACAATAAACTTTAAACCAAAGTTAATCATAAGGGATGGGGAACAAAACTTCATAGTCTTCAAAGAAAAAATCCACCAAGATGATGTCTCAATTCTTAATATTTATGCCTCAAGTGTAAGGGCACATTCATAAAAGAAACATTTCTAAAGCTTAAATCACACATTAAACCTCGTACATTAATAGTGGGGAACATCAGTAGCCTGCTCTCATAAATTGATAGGTTATCCAGACAGAAACTAAACAGAGAAATAATGGCGCTAACAGATTTTATGACTCAAATGGAGCTAACATATATCTACAGAACATTTCGCCCAAACACAAAAGAATGTATCTTTTCTCAGTACCACATGGAACCTTTTCCAAAACAAATCTCAACATATATGAAAAATTTGATACAACCACCTATATCTTTTCAGACCACCATGGATTAAAGCTGTACTTCAACAACAACAGAATCAACACACCATGAATTGTTGGAAAGTCATGGAAACTGAATGATTCTGTAGTGAATGAAAATTGGGTCTAGGAAAAAAATAAGGAAATAAATTAATTTGAATGTACAAAATACCTAAACTCATGTGAAACAATGAAAGAATCACTAAAAGTAAAAATCATAATATTAAGTGCCTTCATAAAGAAATTAGTAAGGGGGCTACAGAGATAGATCAGCAGTTATGTGTACTGTATACTCTTCCAAGGTTCTGAGTTCAACTCTCAACAATCACATGGTGGCTTACAACCATCTATAATGGAATTTGATGTCTTCTTCTGGCACGTAGGTCTACTTTGATAATACACTATTTTAAAAAAAAAAGTAAGAAAATATTTAATGATATTCTATAATTTCATACTAGTGACTTAACATCACAACTGAAAGCTCTAGAACAAAAAGAATCAAACATACCCAAGAAGAGTATATGGCAGGAAAGAATAAAACGCAGGACTAAAAAATCAATAAAATTGTATAGAGAAATTTTAGTCTAGCAACATGACTATTCTAGCAAAGGATCCCATCCAAAGACCTAGATTTGTGTGATCTGGAATACAGACTCACCCTTAGCACACACCATTAATCCTTCTGGCTGGAATAAGGTAAAATTGGTTTGTAAAAGAAAGCAATTATGTTTGAAAGAGACATCTAACTGAGGAGCAGACAAAGTGATGAACTAGAGAAAGATTTGACGGAATGAGTCAGAGATAAGGTATACGCTACTGTTAAAAGAACACCTCAAGAAAGAGGGGCCACCTTGGGCACAAGGAGAGAAAAGTGGTGTGTGTCAGTTTTAGCAGGATAGTTTTAGAAAGACATGTGATAGAAAGAACAAGCTAGACACAGGTGAAGAAAGAACAAGACAGAAAATGTGAAGGAGCCAGAAGATTAAAACATATTATAAAATTTAGAATTGCCAAGCAAAGCAATTCAGTAAGAAGTTGAGAGAAGCCTTGAATATGTCATCTTGGAGTGGAATTTGAGCCAGAACAACTGAGATGAACGAGACAGCCAGAGTTCAGAAAGAGCTGTAAATGGTGAGCTTATTCAGCAGTAAGCTGTGGGAACACATATATCTGGTGGATAAAAGTCACATTTACAAATTATAAACAAAGATAACAATACAAAGAATCAATGAAACAAGAAGTTGGTTCTCTGAGAAAATCAATAAGATAGACAAACCCTTAGCCAAACTAACTAAAAAGCTAAGAGAAAAATATCTAAATTAACAAAATCAGAAATGCAAGGGGGCATAATAACAGACACTGAGGACATTCAAGGAATCATTAGGTTTTACTTCAAATTCCTCTACTCTAAAAAATTGGAAAATTTAAACAACATGAATGTTTTCCATGATAGACACCACTTACCAAAGCTAAACTAAGATCATGTAAACAATCTAAGTAGAACTATAAGTCCTAAGGAAATAAAAGCAGACATTAAAAGTCTCTAAAACCAGAAAAACAAACAAACAAAAAACAAGACAACAACAACAAAACCTAAAAACCAACCAACCAACCAAACAAACAACAACAAAACCAAGACAGTTTTAGTGCAGAGCTCTATCGGAAGTTCAGAATACAGGAAGAACAACTCACAAACCACAAGAAACTTAAGAAGAAGAAAGACCAAAAGGTGGACATTTCATTCCTTCTTAAAAGGGGGAATCAAATACCCATGGAAGGAGTGGCAGAGATTAACTATGGAGCAGAGACTGAAGGAAGGACAAGCATATAGCTATCTCCTGAAGGAGTTAGAGAAAGATTCTATGGAGCTGGAGGGTTTGCAGCCCCTTAGGACAAACAACAATATGAACTAACTAGTACCCTCAGAGCTCCGAGGGACCCAACCACCAACCAAGGACTATACATGGTGGGACTGATTGTTCTGGCAGCTTGTGTATAGTAGAGGATTGCAAAGCTGATCATCAATAGGAGGAGAGGTCCTCGGCCCTGTGAAGGTTCTGTGCCCCAGTGTAGGGGAATGCTAGGGCTAATAAGTGGGAGAGGGTGGGGTGGCAGGCATGGGGATGGGGGAGTCAACAGGAGTTTGTTCTTGTTGTTTTTGTTTGTTTGTTTGTTTTTTGGAGGGGAACCTGGGAAAGGAGAAATTTACATGTAAATGAAGAAAATACCTAATTTAAAAAAAAAGAATTTCAAAGAAGAGCTAATGCCAAATATTCCTCTGAAGTGGAAGCTCTTGGTTTGTTTGGAAAGTTAGTTAAGTCAAATGATGTTTTGCTGGGGCACACAGGTGAAGGATGTGTTACCAAAGCAGAAACATGAAAGAATGTTTTTCTGAAGCAGACACAGGTGAAAGGATGTTTTGATAAAGCAAATATATGATAGGACCCATGATGAAGAAGTATAAATATGACTCCACAGTCAATGGGAGATGAGCATTGATTTGGTTTGCTTGCCTCACTATTCTTAACTAACAACACTCATGTATTGGTTTGCCTTACGTAGCATTGTTGAACTCAACTTGTGGTAATGCTGCCATTGAGAGAAACTCACTCAAGAACTGCTTGTGAGGTTCCTGCAGCAGCTTGCTGCTTTTGCAGCCTTGCCTCGGCCAGTTGGTTGGCAAGTCTGGCAGTTTCTTCAGCATTGATCTACAGCTGTTGGGTTGTGCTTGGTGTCTTCCTGCCTAGAGCACTGGTCTACAGCTGCTGAGTCATGTTTGGTGTTTGCTACAGGACTGAACTACTCCTAAAGAAGATCAAGCCTACCCCAAAAGTACTATTGCTGAACAGGCCCACTTCCCCTGTTTTCTAATAATTTTTCTTTTCCACTACCTCTGGTGGGTGATGTGCAAGAG
>JADRCD010189531.1:3148-14727 GCA_019843815.1 Montemys delectorum
TTAGGGTTAGGGTTAGGGTTAGGGTTAGGGTTAGGGTTAGGGTTAGGAATTCCATCCCTGTTAGTCTAGGCCTCTCTGTTGTGGCTAGCTCTCTAGTACCTACTTTTAACATTAATAATAACACAACAGAGAGAGCTTCAAGGAGATGACAGAAAACTTGGGTGTCCTGGTTCCTCTTTAAACAGGACCTACTTGGGGAGGAATACTTGTAATCCTTTCCACTCAGCAGTGGCTTCTGCAGCGTTCATGATCAGGCTTCCTGCTTGTATGGGTGGGAATCTTAAATCTAGAAACTTGGTCTGCTGCTCTCATCTGGAATCCATCCTGTGCAAACGTCTCCCCTTCTTCACTGCTACATTTATTCCGTGTTCCAAGTCTCTTTATATTCGTCAACGTTTGTTGGGATGCAAACATCTCTAATGGCTGCTTCTGCTGCTCAGTTTCACGTTCAACGTGGGGCGTCAAAGGAAAGTAGTATGTGAAAAAGCAGGATGCAGCGATCATTTTCTTGTAGTCTTTGCCGTAGCCATTCTGTCTTCATGATGGTGTGGATAAAGCTTTTGCTATAAATCATTATAAACTATATTTCATGTGAATTTTGAAAGGGAAAGTCATAAAATACATTTTAAATTCAATTTCTCTTTTGAGAAAGACAATGATGTGGCAACAAATAAGTAAAGCTAGAAGAGATCTTGACCAAATAGCAAAGCTGTGCCATTTTAAAAAGAAAGTTTACTACTGGGACGTACAAATAGCCATAAAATGTCAGTTCTCAAGGTGTGGTCTGAGACCTTGTGAACTTTAGGGCTGGTGTCTTGCAATTTTACAACTTAAATATAACCAAATTTAGGTTTTCTTTATAGTTGAGGATGAATTGGACCAATTACTATAATTCTCTTTTGATGTTAGAATGAAGAATAATATCAGCAATGAAGATTGCAGCCCAGTATTTAACATAGAAGTTAAGCCATTTAACAAATATTTATGAACTTAAATGTGATGAGGTTTTCGCATTTTTAGCTTCATAGTACTTCAATTCAAAAGGAAATTTCAGAGTCCACCACACTATGTAACTGAAAGTTTCATTTCTAAAGATGGTAACTTTTGCTTGGGAGGGGGAAAAAGAAACTATATAGAATTAAATTACAAATTGAATGCATTGAGCAAAAGTATTTGAAACACACAACAAAGTTTTTAAAATTTGATAATGATTACAAATCAGTTTGAAAAAAGTAAGAATCCTTTCTCATAGGCAAAGTACCCAAAGAACACTTCTCAAGAAAAGTCCTCCCTCCCCAAACTGACCAATCAAATATAATTATTTTGTCTTGACATTACTTTTTGAGTACTTATTTAAAACTGGTGGGAGTATAAACTGGTACAGCCTTTTGTAGGGTAAATGTTCAGTACCAAAACCAAACCAAACCATGCCCCCCCAAAAAAACCCAAAAACCCAAAAAACCAAAAACAACAACAACAACCAACCCCCAAACCAAAACCCAAACCAACCAACGAGCCAAACAAACAAACAGACAAACAAACAAACAAAAAACGTCCAAGTTGTATTTTTAAATTTTCTTCTGTAGCCGATGGGAAACTGCCACATACACAACATGGGTAATGATGTTCATGACATCATCAGATAGCAGTCCAAGGGCTCACCAGATGTACTGTTGACACATCTAACCAATAATTGTGCTCAAAGCAGGGAAATCTTAGAAAGGCTTGGAAGTTAACTTCATTGTTTTAATTTTATATTCTTTCTTTTTTTGAGATGGGTTTCACTGTGAAGTTTTGGTTTCCCTGGAACTCACTTTGTATACTAGGGTAGCCTTGAACTCAAAGAAATCTACCTGCTTTTTACAATGTATGCATTTGTTACTCAGAAGAATTTTTGAAAGCTACAGTGTTGTTTGAAGTTCATTGTTGGGCCAGAGCGCCATACCTGATGATTCATACCAATTCAGTTATCTGAGGAGTTCACATTTGGAGAAAAGAATCTGCAATACCAACTAAAAGCTAAATCCTCCAGTCCTTCACAAATGGGATAGCCGACCATCAATGGTGCTCGAGTCAGAAAGGTCTGTGAAGACTCTATTGAGTAAAAGAGAATAAAATTTTACTTCTACAGGTGATTTTGACACATAACTAGGTAGCCCAAAGTTTATGTCAAATACTAACTACTCTGACAATTACATCAAAATTCGTCACGTGGGGAGTCACAGGGAGTAGCAGTCCCAGAGAGAGTGAGCAGAACCCAGGTATCAGAAGGCTGCTTAGTCAATAAGGGCTACACAGTTATCATGTAGACCTAAAGTCATATTTACCTCTGCAGCTTTACAGGTACAGGGACAGGGTAGCTCAAGGGACTCACCCACACTTGAGGTATCTCTCCTGCGGCCCTGGATTCTTAGCAATTGGAAATACATATCTTATAAGACCCATAATCTAACATATGAGAAAAGATTAAAAAGAAAAAAAGAAGAGGAGGAAGAGAAGGAAGAAAAACAAGGAACAAGGAAGGATAAGAAGAACGAAAGAGCATCTACTCATCCTGTTCAGAGGAATTCCTGGCCCTGATCTGGTATGACCACCAAATAAAACATCCATATACACTGCACAGTTCCATTCCCTGGAAGAACATGCCAATAAAGGTGTCGTGAGAACTACAGACATCAGCAGACATGAATATTAAGTTTCCACTATCTACTTTGATTTATAGTGAAGATCAGGAGCACTAGACTTTAGGATCTCAGACATTAAGTTTGACATGCTAAGACAAGACTGGGATTTAATGATTTTCATGGCTGGGGGTTGAGAAATAGAATAATGTAATATAAACTGATCATGGCATTACACTCATGTTGAAGCAAGGAGCAGAGTTACAACCATAGCAAATAAGTGGAGTGAACTGGAGGTCACAGCTGGGATTGTGTTCCAGAATAAAAGAGAGCAAAGTGTCAAATATGGTCTCAGGGGAGATTAAATATGGAGACATAGGAAGCATCCTAAATATGAATAATGTGTGAGCTCGAGGAGGATATCAGAGTCAGTGAGAGGGAGACATTTGCTACAACGGGGAAAATCTGTGCTGAAGTCATTTGACCCCATGGTTTGTACATCCTATCCAGCTTTTGCTCTGTGAGTTCAAAGACCAATCCTTGACAGAGCTTCTTGTATTTCTGCTTTCCAGGCTTTGACTCTTCTCGGTTGGAAATTTGGAGGGCCTCTTGGTATCATTAAAGATGGGAAGTCAAACTAAAGAATGAACATGGGGTTGAGAGATGGTTCAGCTATTAAGAGTACTTCTTTCTCTTGTAAAGGAGCTGTTTCGTTCCCAGAGCCCACACAGTGGTGAACAACTGCCTGTATTTCTTAGCCCCAGGTGATTTGACTCCCTTCTCTGGCCTCCCTGGGCTCTTGCACACATGTGGTCCACATAAACTCTTGTAGATACACACACATAAATAAGTTTAGAAACAGAGAAGTGAGCTCTCAGACATAATTTGCTCTAAGCAAAAAAAAAAAAAAAGTGCAATTAACATATTAAATAGTGATTCCATGTATTTGTGGGTATGTTAGTATTAGGCAGAGAGAGGAGAGGGATAGAGTATTCATGAAGCTAAATAAGATAGGGCATAATCTCAGATATGTGGTCTGGAGTCTGTGACCGACTAAAGGCTTGCATAGCTATGTTTCTATTTTCCTTTCTTTTTTTTAATTTTATTAGATACTTTCTTTATTTACATGCTATATGATTTCTCCTTTCCCAGTTTCCCTTCAAAAACAAAACAAAACAAAACAAAACAAAACAAAACAAAACAAAACAACAACAAGAACAAACCCCTGTTGCCTCCCCCCTCCCCCTGCTTGCCACCCCACACTCTCCCACTTATTGGTCCTGGCATTCCCCTACACGGGGGCACAGAACCTTCACAGGGCCAAGGGCCTCTCCTTCCATTGATGATCAACTTTGCAATCCTCTACTATACACATGCTGCCAGAACAATCAATCCCACCATGTATAGTCCTTGGTTGGTGGTTGAGTCCCTGGGAGCTCTGAGGGTACTAGTTAGTTAATATTGTTATTCGTCCTAAGGGGCTGCAAACCCTTCAGCTCCTTTGGTCCTTTCTCTAATTCCTTTATTGGGGACCCTGTCAGGTACTGTCAGAGCCTCTCAGGAGATAGCTATATCAGGGTGGTTTGTCCTTCCTTCAGTCTCTGCTCCATAGTTACTCTCTGCAACTCCTTCCATGGGTATTTTGTTCCCCCTTTTAAGAAGGAATGAAATGTCCACATTTTGGTCTTCCTTCTTCTTGAGTTTTTTGTGGTTTCTGGGTTGTTCTCCCTGTATTCCAAACTTCTGGGCTAATAACCACTTATCAGAGAGTGCATATCATGTGTGTTCTTTTGTGATTGGGTTACCTCACTCAGGATGATATTCTCCAGATCCATCCATTTCCCTAAGAATTTCATAAATTCATTGTTTTTAATAGCTGAGTAGTACTCCATTGTGTAGATGTACCACAATTTCTGTATCCATTCCTCTGTTGAGGGACATCTGGGTTGTTTTCAGTTTCTGACTATTATAAATGAGGCTGCTATGAACATGGTGGAGCATGTGTCCTTATTACATGTTGGAGCATTTTCTGGGTATATGCCCAGGAGTGGTATAGCTTGGTCCTCTGGTAGAACTATGTCCAATTTCCGGAGGAACTGCCAAACTGATTTCCAGAGTGGTTGTACCAGCTTGCAATCCCACCAGCAATGAAGGAGTGTTCCTCTCTCCACAATCTCTCCAGCATCTGCTGTTACCTGAGTTTTTTTTTTATCTTAGCTAATCTGACTGGTTGTGGGGTGGAATCTCAGGGTTGTTTTAATTTGCATTTCCCTGATGATGAAAGATGTTGAACATTTCTTTAGGTGCTTCTGAGCCATTTGATATTCATCAGTTGAGAATTCTTTGTTTAGCTCTGTACCTCATTTTTTAATAGGGTTATTTGGTTCTCTGGAGTTTTACTTCTTGAGTTCTTTGTATACATTGGATATTAGCCCTTTATCAGATATAGGATTGGTAAAGATCTTTTCCCAATTTATTGGTTGCCGTTTTGTCCTATTGACAGTGTCTTTTGCCTTACAGAAGCTTTGCAGCTTTATGAGGTCCCATTTGTCAATTCTTGATCTTAGAGCATAAGCTATTGGTGTTCTGTTCAGGAAACTTTCACCTGTGCCTATGTGCTTGAGGTTCTTCCCCCTTTTTCTTTTCTATTAGTTTCAGTGTACCTGGTTTGATGTGGAGGTCCCTGATCCACTTGGACATGAGCTTTGTACAAGGAGATAGAAATGGATCGATTTGCATTTTTCTACATGCTAGCCTCCAGTTGAGCCAGCACCATCTGTTGAAAATGCTGTCTTTTTTTCCACTGTATGGGTTTAGCTCCTTTGTCAAAGATTACGTGACCATAGGTGTGTGGGTTCATTTCTGGGTCTTCAATTCTGTTCCATTGATCTACCTGCCTGTCATTGGACCTCATTTTCCTTTCTTGAGAATTGGAGAGACAGCCAGAACTTTCTGATATATGGAAAAGTGGTGTTATGAACTTATGAACAAAACCATGTGCATATAACATTCACAGAAATTTTTCCTACTGAGAGCTCAGGGACTGTGTGTCTGTCAGGTCTATTACAAGTTGCAGGTCTTCAAAAGCTGACCTGTCCTTTTTTAATTTTTTTTTTTTTATTTTGATGGTTGTGAGCCACCATGTGGTTGCTGGGAATTGAACTCAGGATCTATGGAAGAGCAGTCAGTGCTCTTAACCACTGAGCCATCTTTCCAGCCCCAGGTTAACTGTCTTTAAAAGCAGTATCCCTGCTTTCTGGATAAAGCTAGTTTCACTGTGAAGGAAGAAGCCTGCACTTGCCTGATTGCAACTCCACAGGTCCCAGACACATCAGATAAAAATCATTAAACACACCTCAATCACATGGACTAATAGGGACATCCACAAGAGTGGAAAGTTATTGTAGGATCCACATCTCTGGCTTTGAGAATAAACTCAGCTCAGCTGTGCCATTCATTTTCCATAAAGTCTCCAGCATTGCTTGATCAGTATCCACATACCAGCAGGAGATTATTATCTTGGAATAAAGAAGACAGTGTTTTTGGAGATGTGGACTTCATTGCATTGTACATGTTTGTAGGCTGGGAAATTTTACAGTGGTGCACTCAACACACACAAGAAAGGAATGTTACAGAGAATGTGCCTTAGTGTATCTTGAGGCTACAATATTCCCAGAAAAAAGTTCTGTAGATGCAAAGCAGAAGGGAGGAGAGAATGGCACTCTATTGCTTTTTTGAGGCCACTATTACCAATCCTTCTACCAAGGAGGTTATTTATAGAACCCCAAGTCTCCATAAGCACAATAAAACTTTCACAGAACTATGACTCTTGACTATGGCTGAGAGAGGACATTGGCATGCTACCCTGCTGGTCTTGGCAGCAAATTATATGGAGATACCAACAACTCAATAAACAAAATAAATACCATTTGATTGCAACATTAAAAATATCAATGTAAAAAGCCTGTGCTGAATGAAATCTTGCAAGAACCCAGAAGGAATGAATACACTGTAAGTTCAAATAAAGAAAAGAGATGCTCAGAATACTGTCTTGTGCAGTCGAAGTTGGGTTACAAAGAATATCAGTCTATCCTGAAAGAGGTTTAAGCCTAAGAAAGGACCAGCGGGATTGTTCAAGAAGGCCTGGGAGTTTTCAACGAGCAGCAGTGAGGGGATTTCTGGGTGACTATAGGCACATACAACTCATTTTAAGTGTTGGGCAAGAAAGATTTGTGTCTCTGTGTCTTTGACTCAGGCAGACTCCTTCCAGAGTCCAATTGCTAATCTAGGGAGGAGATGTGGGATACCTCCCTCCTTCAGCTTTCAAAGCAATTTATACATAGTTCTTTGAAACCAGCAATGCATTCTCTCTAAGGGGCTGAGTGTACACTTAAGTAGACATGAGCTCAAGAAGAATAATGTTTATTTCAGAAGAAGAACCAGTCCTTAACCACATTTTCCCCAATGTCTGATGCATAGGCTCTGGCCAGGGAACGTGGGTGGAACCCTGTTCCTCTTGAGAGGGCACAGTGAGCTCTTCTCAGGGTAGTGACCTTGCCACATATGTGGTTGCTGTTATGCCTCAGTCTATTTCCATAATATGTGGGTGGCTCGCTGCCATACCCCAGCAAGACCGCTGCCAAGACATGGAGAGTAGGAAGTCTTTCTCCACCTACTTGCAACATAAAACAACTATGGTTTCGCTGGGCATTTGTTCTATTACCTTCTCACCATGGACAAGAGAGATCGAGGGGCATCTTGTTAGTGAAAAGATACATTTCAAGCTGAGGACTGAACAGATAACTCCACCATCTTTCACATTCTTTCTACAGAATACTCAAAGTGAATGGTAGGGCTCTGTTTCCCTTCTATTAAATCCAAACATGAGCTACATGGCCTTCCAGGTCAGCATTTTATTTTTTGATCAAGGTTGAACCTGTTTGGAGCTTACTAATGCAGTGCATAGGTGTTCTCTCGAATTAATATCTTCTCTAAAAACATCCATGGCATTGTGTGCATATCACTTTTTCAGATGAATAAATGGTATCTGTATCCAGGCCTTCGACCTAGGGGAAATCTATGTGACTGGCACATGTGATGGAAGCATCCCTGACTGCTTTGAAAACTTGGAGGAGGAAACACATTTTTTCATGGCATGTTTATCTTAAACGTGATAAAGCCTCAAGACTCTAGAATCTTCTGAAATAAGAAGGGGATAGGAATCTCTTATCTTCCTCTAGGAAGAGCTGCATTCTGTTTGGAGTCTTTTTATAATTCAAATTGGAACTCTTCCAAGAACTTCTTTGGAAGGATATTTCATGGAGCCTTTTCATGCTGAATGGCCATCCTGATACTTGAGACTGGGGTAACTATATACTCAGATATAAGTGAAGTTGTGAGGGATTCACTCCATTTTATTCACTCTGAAATTTTTGGCAAAATGTCTTCATCAGAGTATTTGATAAAGGTGCGATACATGATGGGATGATGGAATGAATGAAGGAATGAATAAATGAATGAAATTACCACATTTCATAAATTTAACTTGAACAATGTCATTAGGTAAGGAGTTTTTTGAAAAAATTGAGAGAAACAGGTTCTCCAGCTCAACTCCCCCTCTGAGAGACTTGCCCTCTTAGAAGAAATCCAGAGAGCCCTACTTCTTTACAGCCCCTTTCAACTTTGCCTTCAACACCATCTCTATGTTTTGTGACATGGCCAATCAGGACCATGTCAGCAGAACCACTCTCCAGCAGGAGCTCTCGAAGCCACCGTACTAGGATGAGCATATCACCCATCACTCATCGGAGAAGCTTCTTCATGCATTAGATGGGAATTAATGCAGAAGCGCCCAGCTGGACAATGTGCAAACATTAAGAGATATTGGAGCATTCAGTTCTAAATGGGATGTCTTTATCAAACTCCTTGCCTCAGAGCTCAGGAAACGCCACAGAAGAGGAGGTAGAAAGATTGTAAGAGCCCCATGTGGTGGATGACTCTAAGAAAACAGCATCTCCCAGATACAACAGGGCTAGTTCACACATGAACTCATAGAGCCTGTGACGGCACACACAAGGAAGACCGGCTCATGTTCAAAGCAGACAAAACATATCCCAGCACTGAGAAGGGGAAGTGGACATAAAGTCCCACCCCTAACCAAGAAGCTAGTCACAATTGATACTTTCTGGAAGGGGGACAGTCAACATCCTCCAAAGGAGTGTCCCTGGGTCAGTCAACCACACTCCAGGGAAGGCCTCATGACCAGACAATACAGACTCCATGTTCAGTTTTGTTCTGTTTGGTGTGCTTTTTGGTTTGTTTTGGTATTTTTTTTTGTCCTTTTGTTTTGTTTTGATTTTCAGTGGGGGGTGGTGTTGAGAGAAAGAGGAAAATATGAAGTTGGGAACACAGGTTGGTGGGTGAGTTTATAGAATAAATTGGGAGAGGAGAAGAGTGTGATCACAATTCATACTACAAAAATTGAAATAAAAATAAATGAATTGAAAAAGAAAAAGAAAAACTTGGGGGAATGGCTGATGAGATGGCTCAACAGTTAGCATTTGCTGATGTTGCAAAGGACATTGTTTCAGTTCCTGGCACCTGCATGACGGTGCCCAACCCTCTGTAATTCCAGTTTCAGGGATCTGAGACTCTATCCTGGCCTCTTTAAACACCGAGCGTTCATATGATGCCTATACACGCAAGCCCCCAAAACGTTCATTCACAGTAAATAAAAATAAATAGATTTTTAAAAACTGAGATGTCAAAAAAAAACAAAAACAAACAAACAAACAAACAAAAACAAAAAACAAAAAACAGCCGGGTGGTGATGGTGCACGCCTTTAATCCTAGCATTTGGGAGGCAGAGGCAGAGGCAGGCGGATTTCTGAGTTCAAGGCCAGCCTGGTCTACAGAGTGAGTTCCAGGACAGCCGGAGCTATATAGAGAAACCCTGTCTTGAAAAACAAAAAACAAACAAACAAAAAAAACAAAAACAAAAACAAAAAACTGAGATGTGAGTCCTCCATGATTTCCTGTAGACTGACATGGAGTGAGATTGATCGCCTGTCAACTTTGCGCTCTTCTTTGTGCCTGTGATTTGAAGAACTTTGTAAGGACCATTAAAATTCTGAGTGTTTTTTTCCCTTTTGTTTTGTTTTGTTTCAGTCCAATGCCTGATATACAGTTATGTTTGCAAGTCACAGGTTTAGTATGAGCTAGTCAGAGAAACATCGAAGCAAAATAATAATTGTGACATATCACTTAGGATTGATTAAATGCTCCATGCTATTCTGCTTACATTTGCTTTTAGTCATTTCGTTTCCATCCACAAAGATGAGCTGTGTATTGTTGTCCCCGTGCCACAGGAAGCAGTGACAGGAAGCAGACAATGTTATCTGTAGAGCTAGAGCTGAGATCAGTTTGGGCTTAGGGTCTATGATCAAATATTACATTTACCTTCTTATCACTTTAGTTCCTACAGTGGAGTCTGAGTTTTTCCTTCCCTTTGCCCCACAGAAATTACAGAAAAGTGATATAAAATCAGAATAGATAGTGACTTCCAGGATTTGAATGAAAGGAAAAAAACCTGAATATCCCTGCCCCAACTCAGCTTAAGAAGAGCATCCCTGTAGGTGAAGTGAACAAGCAAGGGTCCATCTGCCTGTACCTCCCAATCAAAGATAACCTGTCTTACTAAAGGAGCTGCCTTTTATGTTGATTAGCCTCCCACATGACTCTAGGCTACACATACTGAATTTTTGTCACCTGCAATCAAAAGATCAGAAATGTTTTCCTCACCCAATACATGGGTAGACTCAGGGTCCAGACTGCTTTACACTGTGAATACCGAGGCACAGACTGCCTTTACCCCAGCTTTCTTGCAGAGCCAAGATTCCACACCAGAAAAGGCAACTGCTCCAGAGGCTACTGCTCCACCACCATGGTTCTCGACCTCCTAACACTGCGACCCTTTGCTATAGTTCCTCATGCCATGGTGATCCCCAAATCATAGAATTATTTCATTGCTACTTCATAACTATAGTTTTGCTACTGTTATGAATTGTACTGTAAATATCTGATATTCAGGCTATCTGATATGGGACCCTAATGTGGGTCACGACTCAGGTTTAAAACCGGTGATCTAGAATCTTGAAAAGAAAATCAAGATATCATTCTGAGAGAACTAGTAATGACCTGTATTCTCCATTAGTAGAGCAGAGCAGAGCAGAGCAGAGCCTTGAGATTTTGCCCAAGGAAAGAAATGAGTAAGAACACAGGCTTGATATTCCTTATAAAAGAGCTAACTTTAGTTGGAGTAGAACGTGGGAAGTTTAAGCTCACCTATAACTTATCACAATAGAAATTTTGATGGTAAGTTGATAAGGGGAGATTGAGAGTTTTAAGAGATCAACATATAAGGCAGGCAGTTTGTGAAAACGGTGAGGCATGGAGGGAGGAAAATAGTGAGAGTCCTTCTGAGGTCAGAATAAACCTCATAACTTATTTTCAAAACATATCCTCATAAACAAACCCAAACATAATGTATCAGACTGTGAAATACTTTATGCTATAGGCTACTGCTGGGAAAAAAGCAACTAAAACAAACAAAATGCCTAGAATACACAGCTCTGTCAAGTAGAAAGCATTTTGGAACAGACCAAACATAAGCCTTGACAAATACAAAGGAATTGAGATCATGCCCAGTGTGGAATTAGAAATAATCAAGGAAGAAACACAGGGGAGTCAAATACATATTAAATAACAGTTCTAGGCCAGCAATGGATGAGGAACGAGAATTTCCAAAGAATTTTTGACATATTTCATGACAAAGGAAAGTATGTCAAGATATGTGGGCTTCTGGGGAAATGTGGCCACAAACAACTACAGTTACTTAATTTTTTCTTTCTTTCCTTCCTTCCTTCCTTCCTTCCTTCCTTCCTTCCTTCCTTCCTTCCT